>VMDO01017082.1:0-24736 GCA_007922755.1 Pedetes capensis | reverse complement strand
GAGCTAGAGATTTACCCTTTCAGAGAGGTTAAAACTATTTTCACAGTAATTCTAAAACAATATTTGTTCTTTTGACTTCATTATCTCTTGAGTGCACAGGGACATTTTCCAGAGCTTATGTGATATGTGAATCACAACAGATTGAATGCAGAAACTGATATGAGAATGGAGCTGGTGTTTAAAACCAGAATTTACTCTTCTAATTCTGCAGAAAACATTAGATTTTTCCATGAAAATGTGTTAACATATAACAGGTTTATTACTTATATTTTAAGTGAGTTGCTACCTAAGTATTTTTTAAATTCAGTTTTTACTTGTAGTATGATAAATACTTGGGAGAAGGACGTGGCAACGCACTCCCAAGGCAATCCCGAAACAATCTGCCATTGAAAACCCTATGAGGGTCGCTATGAGTCGGACACGACTTGACTGCACATAACAACAACAACAACAACGATAAATACTGTTAGACAAAACCCACACCAACCTCTTTGGGATTGTCAGTTTTTATGGGTGTAAAGGGGTTCCAGAGATTAAAAACTTTGAAGAACTACTGTCCTTGTCTAGCCACCAAATGTAAGAACTTCTGTTTACCACATTTAACAACAGAAGATTAGAAAAGCTGGAGTTGGTCTTCTTAGAGAGATAACTTCTTACTTGCAAAAATAATTTACTTCAAGATAAATCTATAGCTTTTAGGATATCATTTAGAAATACGGCAAATGTTAATACAGGATTTTTGTTTTTCTTGGTGATGTTTAATGGAAATATACACAATCTTAGTAAAAGGAATAGGCATAAACACAGAAAACACTTGGAATAGTGCCCAGCATAAGAGTAAGCCCTAAATATAGGTAGTTTTTATTAGTATTTTATTAGACGGTGGCAGTTCTTATTTATTCATTCACCAAATACTTATTGAATGCTGACTGTATGTCAGGCTCAATGGTCAGAACTGGGGATTCAATGAGCAAAACAAAAGCAGTCTGTCCTAGAGGAGCTTATATGCAAGTAGGTGAGGTAGTGGAATAATAATAAATATATAGTTACAAATTGTTTGTAGCATTTTAAATGAAGTGATGGAGTTATGAGGACATAGAGGAGATTCAACTTGATTTTCAGAGCCAGAGTTTTCTCTGAAGAAGTGCTAGTTGAGCTGCAATTTGAAAGAGCAGGAGTTAAAAGAGACACAAAAGGATGAATAGCATTCAGACATGTTAAAAGGCCCTGTGGTAGGAAAGAATTATAAGCGGGTCACTGAGGCAAAACCATACGGAACCAAATGTAGAGTGATGAATACTAGTTACCAAAGCCATTCAAGGATTTACAAGGCTTTGCCAAGACTTGTAAATCTTTATTACCGGGTTAGTGGGGAGCCACAGAAAGATTTAAGAAAGTGTGATAGAACTAGATTTGTATTTTTAAGATCATTGGCAGCTGGAATGTAGTGGGACAAAGGCGAAAAGGAAGGAGGCTATTTATAAAACTATGGCAGCATCCAGGTGAAAGATGATGGAATCTTGGAATAGCACAACAGACGCAGAACCTCCTCCTCCCAAAAGTGGACGAATCTGGCATGTATTTTGGAAGTAGGGCCCACGTGATCTGGTGATTAACTGAAAGTGTAACTAGCAAAATAATCACACCAAGTTAAATACCCTTCCCAGCAAAATCGACTAACGGGGTTAGTGAAATGTTGCAAAATTTCCCCACTTTCCCTATTTCTCCTCTACCCCTTGACACTGATCCAAAGGCACCAGTGATGCTCTGGGCCTCGCAAAGCGCAGGCCCAGTGCCGCCTTCCCCAGGCCGCTTGGGAGGCACAAGAGACTTCATCCCTGGAGGTCAGTGGCCTGGAACTGCAGTTTCCGGGGCAACGCCATTGTTGGCGCTCGGAGCTGGAGAGGAGTAACTAAGGACAACAGCCCAAAGAGAACTCCGAAAGAAAAGGAGAGTCAGAGACAGGAAAATGGGAACACGTGCTCCGGCTCCCTCTATCACGCGTGATTCGAGCGTTCTGCCACAGGCAAGAGCGGAAGGGTGGGAGGAGCTGAAGAACACGCCTGTGATTGGTGGGCCGGGGCCTCCGGGACGTCTGTGATTGGGCGAGGCTGAGCTGGAGGGCTGCACGTAGAGCCGCGCGGGATTCTGGGTAGCAAGGCCTTCGAAGGCCTTAACCGAAAGGGGGAGGGGAAGGTCGCCAACAAACGGCTGAGCTCACAATCCCGGCTGCGGAGGCCGGCGCCCCCTCCCCCATGGAGAGGCCCAGGCCGGAGCCGCCACCCCAGCTGCGCCAACTGCCGCGGGCGACCCCGCCGCGCCCGTTGCGCCCCGCTCCGCCCCCGCCGCCGGTCGAGGGCACCTCGTTGCGGGCCGCGGCCGCCGAGCGCCCTCCGTCGCCGCCTGCCCAGTGCGCGGCCGCCATTGCGACGGCGGCGGCGTCGTGCGCGGAGGCCGCGGCGTCGGGCACGCCAACCCCTGCGCGTCGACGAGTGCCGGGGACGCCGGAGCAGGCGCTGCTGCTGCCGTCGGGGCCGCTCCCGCCGTCGGCCCCGAGCACCGCCTCACCTGCGCAGGCGCGGGCGCCGCCGCCCAGGCCCGACCCGCCGCGCTGGCCGCCCGCGTCCCCGGGCGTTCCCTGCAGGCCGCGGGCGCCGCCCAGGGCCGACGCACAGGGGCCGGGGCTGGGCGGGGACCCTCCGGGGCCGCGGAGAGCCGTCGACGGCTGCCCAGCGGAGGCCATGAGGGACGCGGCGAAGGGCGCGGAGGGCAGCCTGGCGGCCGCGGGCGAAAGCACCATCAAGACGGAGGAGCCTGACGGCCTCCACGAGGACTGCAGACCCTCGGAGCCCGCCGCCAATGAACTGCTGCACGGCGGCAGGGAGGTGATCCTGGCCCAGCCGCCCAGTGCCTTCCAACAGGACCTCAGGATCCCTCTGACTCTGCACCCCGTCCCCGCCGGGGCTCGAATCCAGTTTCAGGGACCTCCGCCTTCAGAGCTGATCCGCTTGGCCAAGGTCCCCCTGACACCAGTGCCTATTAAAATGCAGTCCCTCCTGGAGCCTTCTGTAAAAATTGAGACCAAAGATGTCCCGCTCACCGTTCTTCCCTCAGACGCAGGTATTAGACAGCAGGGGAATCTGGTTTTCAAATTTCGCCTGTGTTGCCCTGTAGCAGACATGGCAGCAGTTCAGAAGCCTAAAGTAGAAAAATAAAACCGTGGAACTGATTCTTAGTCTGCACAGGTACCACTTCTCATTGACTTGTGTGTACACCAGTAAAATACACTAACACCTCCAGGAGTCTCACATTTTTAAAAATCTGTTTTAAGGACCAGTAAACGATGAGGTTTAGATAATTAATATTTGTACACAAAAATAGAAATATTCTTGCTAGACAACAGAAAGCCTTAGGTTTGCATACCACAAATCATTATAGTAACTCAATACTTTAGGATATCAAGAAATAGAAGAAAGTGATGTTACATTAAAAAATGGTTATGATTAAGTCGGAAGTTTATGCCGATTATAGAGGTTATCTTTAAAAATGAACAATACACATTTTTTAGGAGGACACAATACATTATTAAATATAACACCTTAGTATTCTAAAAGCTAAGGGCATAAATATTGAAAATGGAAATAGTGTAGAATAAGCTAGAATTATTTGTAAAGAAATGCCTACTTAATAATAACTAGAGATATTTTGTTCCCAGTAATTTAAAATATATTGTTGTTAGGTGCCATTGAGTTGATCGATGTCTGACTCATAGCTACTCTACACAACAGGTTAAGCATTATTATTACTGCTTCTCTGATATTCATAGGGTTTCCAATGGCTGATTGTGTTTTGGGAGTGGATTGCTGAGTCCTTCTCCCAAGCCTACAGCACTTGGTGTTCCAGGCAGTCTCCCATCCAAGCACTAATGAGGCCTGACCCTGCTTAGCTTCTTCCAAGATCTGACAGGATCAGATGCCACAGTGCTAGGCCTGCAGGCCATTTTCAAATATAGAGTTAGCAAATTCTTAAAATTTACTGAAGACTGAACATTATGCCAAGGAATGTCTTAGAAAGTCTTCATATTTTCTTTCTGGTTTTGTTGTTGTTGTTGCTTTGTTTTTTGTTTGTTTGTTTGTTTTTTGAGACAGTGTTGTGTAGACCAGGATGCCCTCAAACTTGAAATCCTGCGTTACCTGTCCCAGTGCTGGGATTACAGCCATGTGCCATCACCCATTGTCCATATTTTGTTGTTGGTAGGTGCCATGGAGTAGATATCTGAATCATAGCAACCCTACCTACAACAGGTGAAACATTATTGTTAGTGCTTCTCTGCTATTCATAGGATTTTCAATGGCTGTTTTTCTGGGAGTGGGCTGCCAGGTCCTTCTCCCAAGCCTATAGCACCTGATGTTTCCAGGGTGTCTCCTATCCAAATACTAACCAGGCCCGACCCTGCTTAGCTTCTGGGATCTGACAGGATGGGATGTCACAGTGGTGCAGCTGCAGGTGGTCCATATTTTAAGGAGCTTTTATTATTATTGTTTTTGTTTTTATTTACTGATTCTTCCTAATCATTCTATCCCCTTGCTTTTAACTTTGGCAGCTTTTAGATTTTTTTTCATTTTCTTTAAGCTTTAAATATCCATTTCATGTTTTCATTTAAAATTTACATATCAATTAACCCTAAAATAAGGACAAATACTATGAGAAGTTTATAGACCATAGTTTTTATGAACCGCATTGAGGTGTGAATTTAGTCAAGTACCTTTGTAATAATTTCAACTGGCTCTATAACTCAAAAAATCACTTTTATTATTTTTCTCTGATTTTTTTTCTCCCAGGACATGGGACTAGTGTTGGTGACTCACTTTGTCAGGAGTTTGACCTTCATAGTGAAAATAACTAGTATTTTTATAAATTTTTTTTCTTTTTTTTTTGCTTTAAAGGACAACAGCATGTAAATTAGTTTCTATAAACTTTTTTGGTAGCACCTACTTAGAGCTAGGCTTATAGTCATGAATAAGTCATAGTTCTTTGCCCCCAGTGATAGAAAACTTTTAGTGGGAAATAAACTAAATGCTGATTATTGTTAGCAGTATTAATAAAACTCAAAGAAATACATTGTTCCACAATATTTTCAATATTGTTATTCTCACTGGGAGTCATTCTGTAGTTTAGAATGCTGAGTTCAGGGGTAATAAGGAATTCTGGAATATTGGCAGTTCTTTGGCTATATTGAAATATGTATTTTCTTCAGATACAATTCACTTTTAAATTTTGTGTGGCACATTAATTTAGTCTCTTAATTTTTGTCATGTAGGAATACCAGATACTCCCTTCAGTAAGGACAGAAATGGTCATGTGAAGCGACCCATGAATGCATTTATGGTATGGGCAAGGATCCACCGGCCAGCACTAGCCAAAGCAAACCCAGCAGCCAACAATGCAGAAATCAGTGTCCAGCTTGGGTTAGAGTGGAACAAACTTAGTGAAGAACAAAAGAAACCTTATTATGATGAAGCACAAAAGATTAAAGAAAAGCACAGAGAGGAATTTCCTGGTAATCAAATGAAATGAACAAAGCCTCTTTCTAATTTCTTTTAAATTTACCTAGGTAAAGATTAAGTTAGGTTGAGACTGAAAGACAAAAATGTGTAATTTTTCCCAATCTGATCATGTGTATAAAAGAGAATAATGAATAATATTGCAGTAATGATTGAATTGGTACTGGGTATAAGTTTCCTTAAGTAGAGTAAGTGGGGGTATATCTGGCCTGATAACTTACCAGCTAATACAAACCAAAGAACATACAATTTTACTGTAGTTTTAATTAAGTATGTGTACAGATTCATATATATGTATATATATACACATTTAATGAGGGTAAATCTGCATAGTTCTAGGGTAAAATTTTGCAAATGCATTGGACATACTAAAATTGTGGCAACAAAAAAATTCAGTGCACACTTAATGAGAATGCTCCATTTTTAATATTATGTGGTTATCAGAACACAGTCCTGTCTTCTGACTGATAGATTTATTCCAAACATGATATAGTTTGACATGAGTCTGAGTCTTCCCCAGAACTAAGGTCATTGACATTAGGCTTGGCTAACATAACTCTGAAAATTATTTTTTTGAAAGATGAACAGAGAATTTTCAGAAAGGATGATCAGAGGTAGAAACTATAGAGAAACAGTGATTCTTCTGGTTATACAGTGGCTGCAACTGCTGTAACTCCTCTGTTCTGAATTTGGAAGGAAATTGGGTGATTAATGGTTTTGGAGATTACCAAGTCTAGAAGAATGACTTTCTCAAACTAGGCATAAAAATAGTGACTGGCTATTAGTCACTGCTACATTATAAGATGTAGGCAATTGTTGCTGTTGTTGGGTTGGATTCGACTCATAGTGACACTATGTACAACAGACTAAACACTCCTTGACACTGTACCATTCCCAGTACTATTGTCAGTGCTTGTCTGTTATTATAGGGTTTTCGATGGCTGTTTTTTGGGGAGTGGGCTGCCAGGTCCTTCTCCCAAGCCTACAGCACCTAGTATTCCCAGGCAGTTTCCCATCCAAGTACTAACCAGGCCTGACCCTGCTTAGCTTCCAAAATCTGCCAGGATCAAATGCGGAGGGTGTTGTGGCTGCAGGCACAGACAGTGGTATCTTATGGAAAGTGAGGAAACAGGAGGATATGAATAACGTCTTTCTGGGGCATTGCATTATAAGTAGAGGAAAGATTTTGTGATTTAAGTTCAATGGCTTTGATGCAGATTCTACTACAGATTCAGTATTTGACACTGAATATAAGGCATCTGACTTTTCTATTCCTTTCAATTATAGCTTATAAAATTGATAACTAGTTAGAAGCTGTATGGATATGTATGTTAAAATGCACAGTGGAGGAGTCATTCCTAGAAATAGTATCATAGAGCGGGAAAATATACTTTATAAAATAACCTATTTTTTAAAAACTTTGAAGTATTTTTAATATGAAAAAACCTAGATCAAATATGAAAAGGCTAAATAAATTCTATACATTTATTTTAAAAAGTCTATCTTTTTCTATAGGTTGGGTTTATCAGCCTCGTCCAGGGAAGCGAAAACGTTTCCCTCTAAGTGTTTCCAATGTATTTTCTGGTACCACACAGAATATTATCTCTACAAATCCTACAACAATTTATCCTTATCGCTCACCTTCCTACTCTGTGGTAATTCCCAGCCTACCGAACACCATCACTCATCCAGTTGGTGAGTTCCTTTTATTGTAGATTACTATTTTTTATAAACAGCTGCATGAAAACTTTACCTCTTAAAAGTTCGTTTCTGTTAGAATTTAGAGTAACAGTCTTAAAGGGTAAAAATCAAGAAGAGAATGAAAATGTGAAATAGGAGAAGGAAAAGTTACAGAGGACATCAAAGCACTTGGTTTATCATAGCAAATCCATGTGTAAAACCTCAGATCTTTTAAGCAAGTCAAGGTGAGCCCTTAGGTTAGTCAGATAATGCAGGAAATGACTGCAGTAATTGAATAGGAAATAGGAATGTTGTTTTACTCTCAACATAGAAGAATCCCTTGCTAATCGGGTATGAGGAACACTGTCCTGGAACTTAGTAATGTTACTGATCTGTTCAAGACTATTCGGTCCCTCCTCTAGAAAGGCAATGGAAGTTATCCATTTTCTACCAAATATTTGTTTGGTTTACTTTATTCTCTCTCTTTAAATTTATCCTCAGTTTATCAGTTCTTTACTACATTCCTGTCTATTGATTGTTGTTGTTGTTGTTAGATGCCATCGAGTCGGTATCCGACTCATAGCAACCCTCTGTACAACAGGGGAAGCACTATTGTCAGTGCTTCTCTGCTGTTCATAGGGTTTTCAATAGCAGATTGATTTTTGGGAGGGGGTTGCTAGGTCCTTCTCCCAAGCCTACAGCTTCTGGTGTTCCCAGGCGGTCTCCCATCCAGGTACTAACCAGGCCTGACTCTGCTTAGCTTCTGAGATCTGATGGGATCAGATGCCACAGGGCTACAGCTGCAGGTATGTCTATTGATTGTAGGAGCCCAAAATTAAGAACCTGGTATCTTAGTACAGGGAGATCCATCATTGGTTGTTCTTCCAGGACATATTTTAACCATCTCTTCTTATTGTTGTTAGGTGCCATTGAGTGGGATCCAACTCATAGTGACCCTAACAGGGTTTTCAATGGCTGATTCATTGAGATTGCTGTGAGAGTGGACTGCCATATCCTTCTCCATTTTTGCTGTGCTGGGGATGAAAGAGCTTTATCCATCCACTACTTGCTATCATTTGTCTTACAACTACTTAAAACAAATCCACTTAAAACTGCTCTTGCCAGTTTCTACCTTCTCAGATCCTCCTGAAAATAAAGTTACCTGTATGAGTGGAAAGGATTAGGTATCTTGGAAATTGACTTAATAGGCTATTATGCATTTCTCATGTTTTAAAAAAAGTGTTTCATTTTAGCAATTGATAGCAACACGGCCACAATCAAGATATTTAGGTTGAAGTGAAAGATGCAGAAAGCTAATTTGTAGCTGTCTTCTAGCACAGTCAGGCATTCTTACCCTTTGCTATTTTGTAATATTGCCTTTGATTTTGTATTTCAAACTAGACTTAATTGTGCTTTTCTTACCTTAGTTTTATGCTATGGAATTTATGATTTCTGTTTGCATAATACATGTTTCATCTTTTTATCCTTTTTCAATACTTCACTTACATATGCTTCTATTCTTTGTTGATGCTGTATATTTTCTCAGGAACAGATTTCTCAATGTTGTTATGCAAAGCAGTTGAGATTATATACAATATATTAATTTTATGCCATTTTGAGCAATGATAGAGAGTCCGATCCCGTCAGATCTCAGAAGCTAAGCAGAGTCGGGCCTGGTTAGTTCTTGAATGGGAACACCTGGTGCTGTAGGCTTGGGAGAAGGACCTAGCAACCCACTCCCAAAAAGCAATCAGCCATTGAAAACCCTATGAATAGCAGAGAAGCACTAACAATAGTGTTTTGCCTTTTATATGTAGGGTCACTGTGAGTCACTGACTCGATGGCACTTCACAACAACAACAGAAACTGGAAGATTTTTCTTCTAATACTGTCAGTGTTCTTGCATTATGATGTTGTTTTTAAGTATGGTAGGCAGAATTGTAGGAGGCATTTCAGAACCATACACAATAGTAACTAAGGACAACTATTTTTTATTGGCTTTTTAAAAAATATATATAATATCTTGTTTTTGCTTGTTTTTTGGGACACATTTTTGCTGTGTATACCAGACTGGCCTTGAACTCACGATCCTCCTGTATCCACCTTCCAAATGCTGGGATTATAGGTATGTGGTACCATGCCTGGTTAATATCTTTTATTGCTGGTGAGAACTAGAGGCAGTAAAGATTCCTTTCTTGGAGCTCAAATGATAAGCAGAGAACAATAATTAATTAATTAATTAGCACTAGGGGGTTGAATCCAGGGCCTAAAGCATGCTAGGCAAGTGCTCTACCACTGAACTGCACCCTGAGCCCCCTTTTTATTTTTTATTTTGAGACAGGGTCTCGCTAAATTGCACAGGCTACCTCTGGCATAGAACTTGAAATCTTCTGGCCTCAGTCTTCTGACTCACTGTGTTTACAGGCTTGTGCCATGGGGCCTGAATGTGAACATCATTTTAGAAACATAATGTGAGAATTATTTTCCCAGATATATATCTTAGTAGTAAGTGATGAGATTTGTCTGCTACTGTGCTGTACAGTCATACAACTCTGAAGTATATTTAATTTGTTCTTATCAGCTTGACATTATTATGACTTAGAGGAGCTAGTACTGGAAACTTTGCTATATATATATATGTTATATGCTAAATCATCTATAAAATGGTTCAGTTATAGCACAAATTCCTTAGGGAGTCATGCTTTTAATTTCTTATCTGCAGATGCTAATTAGTAGAATTCTTTTTTAGTTATTTCTTTTAACTAATTTGATATTCTAAATACAAAGTCATGGTAATTTTAACCACATGTTTGTTTATTCTCATGGAGGAATGATGTTAAGGTAGTAATATAGGATTTTTCTCTTATAGAAATAATTTATTCTTTTTTCAAGTAAGTTGTGTACATTAATATGATACTGCATAGGTTTGACCAGCTTTTCAGTTATAGAAAATGGATTTATTTTTATGTTTTGGATCTAAATGTCCCTCAAGGGTCATATATTTGAATGTTGGGTCCCCAGCTGGTGACACTGTGGAGGCTTGGGAACTTTGGGAGGTGGGATTCTAGCTTTGCAGAAGTGATTCCCTGGGGGCAGGTCTTTGGAGGTTTTTACATGGACTTGTGGCTCCAGTTGCTCTCTGCTCTTTCCTTCCTGATCCTGAAGATGTGAGGTTCTGTGCCATGGCTTCCACCATGCCAGCCCTGCCACCATGCCCTCTGCCTCTACGGATTAAAATCCTCTAGCTGTAAGCCCCCAATGAATATTTCCTCCTGTAAGTTGGCTTTGGTTGGTTTCTCTGTCACAGCAAAACACTTGCTGATAATAGACTCATCAAGCTAGAATGTTCAAGGTCACCACTTCCAGTGGCTAGAACTAGTGCTGACTTACCATGCTTTGGCAGAGGCCATGCGTATCTGCTTTAACTAATATATTTTCAGTTTTATCTTTGAGTTTCTCTGCAATTCTTAGGTGAATGCTACCTAACACTTCTTTTTATTCAGTTTGTCAATTTGGGTTAAAACACCCTGTAAACTTATTTAGGGTTCAGAAATCTTAAGGTCTTCTTTAATAGAAGGGAGTTTATTGAGTTTCTATTGTTTTATAAGTTACCTCTTATAGCTGTTATTACTAAATATATCCATTGATTTTCTTCTTTCTGATAGAGTATTAAAAAAGTCAATTAGTATTGACTTTGAAGTCTCTTAGCTTTGGTTCCTTCAATTTTCCTGTGGACTGCCTAATTTTCATTTGGACTCACAGCACGTGGACCTGTTTGTTTTATACATTTGAACAAACTTTTGTTAGGTTCTCTGATTTGGAGGAGAGCACATTTTTCTTCGTTTTTTTTCATTATTATATTATGTAAAATAACCACTTTTATATGACCTTTTAAATCTTAGTTATCCTTATCAGCCTTTTTCCTCTAGCCAATATTTATATTCCCCAAATTGAATAAGCCTAATGTAGATTTTTTGTCTTTTCTCTCATTACTCAGGAACTTATTTTATTTTTGTTTTGTTTTTTGACAGGGAAGATTTTTACTTGCAATTTTTTTGTTTGTGTACAATTTAATGGATTTTATTATATTTCCATACATGCATATCATTGTCCATTGCTCATGTTCACCTCCCTTAGTATTCTCTCATGACTCCCCTGCAGATCCCCATCCTCCATGTCAATGGTGCCCCTTCTGCGATATATGTGTACACACACATATATCTCCAGATCCTGCCTTTGAAAGCAAAACATGACATTTCTCTTCCTGTCCTGCATTATTACCCTTTCTTACTGCCATCTCCCCCACTGTTTAGACCCTTTCCTCACCCTCCCTAGTCCCCCTGCTACTTTCATTACATGTTAAAATATCAAATATATATTTAAATCTAGAATTCACATAGGAGAGAAAACATGATGGTTGTCTTTCTGGGTCTGGCTTATTTCACTTAAAATGATCTCTAGTTCCATTAATTTTCCTAAAAATGCCATAATTTTATCCTTATTTATTGCTGAATAAAACTCTGAGGTGTATATACACCACAGAAATCATTTCCTCTAAATTTGGGAATGAGACAAGTGTGTCCACTCTACTGCATTGTAATTTAATATAGTAATCAAACTCTTAGCCACAGCAATAAGGCAAGAGAGAGAGAAATAAAAGGCACCTAAATAGAAAAAGAAGAAGCCAAATTATCTCTATTTGCAGATGATATGATCTTATACTTAAAAGACCCTAAAGGCTCCACTAGAAAACTCTTAGAGCTGATAAACACTTTCAGCAAAGTAACAGGATACAAAATCAGTATACAAAAATCAGTAGCTTTTCTTTATACCAATAATGAACAAGCTGAGAAAGAAATAAGGAAAATAATCCAATTCGCAATAGTTTCAAAAAGAATAAAAGGGCCTAGGAATAAACCCTAACCAAGGAGGTGAAAGACCTCCACAACGAAAACTTTAAACCATTTAAGAAAGACATTGAAGAAGACACTGGAAGATAGAAAGACCTCTGTGTTCATGGGATCAGAAGAATTAATATTGTAAAAATGTCCATATTACTGAAAGCATCTATAGATTCAGTGCAATCCCTATTAAAATTCCAAGAACATTCTTTGCAGAAATAAAAAAAAATTCTAAAATTCATACGCAAACACAAAAGACTCCAAATTGCCAAAGTAATCCTTAGCAGAAAGAGTGATGCAGGGGATATCATGATATCTAATTTCAATTTATACTACAGGGCCATAATAACAAAAACTATGTGGTACTAGTAAAAAAACAGACATGTAGACCAATGGACTAAAATAGGAGATCCAGAAATAAACCAGTGCAGCTATGGCTGCTTGATGTTTGATAAAGGTGCAAAAACCATATGTTGAAGAAAAGACAACCTCTTCAGCAAATGGTGCAGTGAAAACTGACTATAGTCATGTAGAAGACTGAAAATCCATCACTCTCATCTTGTACAAAAATTAGTTAACAATTTAAGCTTAGAAATGTTGTGATTATACTTTATTTCACACATTGAACTCATGGATTTTCTGGTAATTTTTCTAGACGATTTGACTTTCAATCAAGTTTATTTCATTTCACTGTGTATTCAACTTGGCCTGTTTGTTCTAATAAGCAGTCATTTTCCCTGTACCTGATCTTCCCAGCACACTTTTATCCCATTAAGATATTCAATCAATTTGAAAATTGGAAGTATAATTTGATACTCTCTTGGTTTCAGGGAGTTTCTCTATGTCAGATGCCTTCTCAGTAACTTACAGTGTCACATTTGCATGGCTGCTACTTGCTTTCTCTACTGCCTAATATATATTGAGTACCTACTGTGGGCCAAATTGTAATAGGGACAAATACAAAGATGTTTTTATACTCTTTGGTATCAAAGACTTCATAATGTAGTTGTAGAAAAGATAGATACAGATAAAACTATTTTGCTATTTCCTTGACAGGATTTATAATACGTTTCTTGCCTGGTATTATTTGTGTGTCTAATGCATTATTTATTATTTGTTATTTAATGCCATATACCAAGTTCTTCTGTCGCTTCTGAAACTTCTAATATCAGAATAGTCGAGAATTATCTTTAGGTACATACTTTATCAAATGTCTAAGATGCCAATTATATCAACATTCTTATTTTAGTACTCAAATTCAGTCAAAAGCTTTTGAATTTTTGTAGAAGTTCTATTTTATTTTAGCCTGGATTTTAAATATTACTTAGCAGATATATGAATTGTTTTGAGTATTGTGTTCAGAAATTAGTTTTCTTTATTACATCTTAACAAAGTTGACATCTTTTACTCTTCAGAATTCATACATTTTCTCTAATTTTTTAATTTAAAAATGTTTGCTACTATTTTAATTTTTGGTAGTAGACATTCACCATTTTAGTTTACCTGATTCTTGCTTAAGCAGAACAAGAGAAAACAAACTTCCATTATTCTGATACTGTTGTAATTCAAAAACAAGCTGGTGTACTTGTCTATGCCATAGATCTATTCCAGAAAAGTGTAATATCTATAAGAAACTCAAATCTGGCTAAAAAAATTCCTTGAAAGATGATGTAGTTCTTTACTGTAAGCTATCTGGAGGAGGCAAGGAAGGGGAAATATAGGGTTCAGTATAAGTCTGCTTGGGCTCCTTATTACCTTTGCCTCTCCCCAGAGCCCCTCAGCAATGGCCTAAATATTTTCTCCAATTCTACATCTGTCTATGTCCTTTCTTCCCCACCCCTCTCTCTGCCCCTGTAGCCCAATGCTGCTTTTCCTCTCATTATTATCTCCATAAAGCTTCTTCTTATCAAGAAAATTGATCTATCTTCAGTTTTTGCCAATCCTCACTCTTTCACTGTTCATTCCAGTTACATGACAAAAGCCTAGTTGCACCCTTCATTTAGTCAACATGTGCAATGGTTTCTTTCTCTTTGAGAGTGGGTGGTAGGAGATATGCAAGCATTGTTTAAAATTATATTTTTATCTTTTCTTTTGTTGCTATGTTAGCTTTTTATGTTGCTCTGACAAAATGCCTGACAGAACAACTTAAGGGAAGGAAGATTTATTTGAGTTCAGAGTTTCAGAGGCTAAATCCATAGTGGTGAGGAAGGCATGGCAGAGCTAGTGGCAGGGCCTCTGGTGAAGGACAGCTGTTCACATCATGGTGGAACAAGAGGAGGAGGGAGGGAGGGAAGAAGAGAGACAGACAGAGACAGACAGTGAGGTAGAGAGAGAGAAAGAAACCAGCGACCCAGGTAAAACTTTAAAAGGCCTACCCTTAGTGACTTACTTCTATGAGCTAGGTTCCACATCCTAAAGTTTCCATAGCCTCCTAAAACAGCACCACACACTGGGACCAAGCAATCAAACATGAGTCTTGGCAGCCATTTTATATTCAAACCATTATAATCTAGCCCTGCCCCCAAAGGCTCATGGCTATGCCATAATGCAAAATGAATTTAGTTCAACACCAAGAGTCTCCAATGTTTTAATACTCTAAGAGTCCCCAAAGTCTTAATAGTGCCAATATTGTTAAAAAGTCCAACTCCAAAGTCTCTACTGAGACTCAGGACAATCTCTTAACTGCAAACCTCTTTAAGAAACAACAACATGTTACATACAATGACACACAGTAAACATTCTTATTCCAAAAGAGGGTCAGATGTGTATCAAAGAAAGATTAGATCAAAATAAGATTGAAATCCAGCAGGGCAAATACTAAGCCATACATCTCCATCTAGCACATATGGTAGCATCATCTGGGCTGTGACAGGCTTGGGCAACTATGACCCTATGGCTTTGCCATTTGCAACCCACATGGTCGTCCTGGGCTGGCTCCACTCACTGATGGCAGCTTTTAATGGCTGGTGTTACAAGTTGCTCACATTTCAACATCCTGGAGTCTCCATGAAGCTTAGGCTTTACCCTCACATCTTTGTGCATAGTACCCTTAGGGGCTTTCTGCAGGGAATCTGACCCTGGTACACATTTCCTGGTGTTGTAGGTCACTTCCTGGAACCTTGAGATAAGTCTCCATGGTCCTGTTTACTCTGGCATTCTGAATGCCTGCAAAACCAGCACCACATGGATGATACCAAGGTCTGCTGCCAGGTTGAGTGGTAGCTGGGCCCTTGTTGGACCATGACTGCAACAGCTTCTGAGTCTCTGCATCACCAAATCCAGGTGAACACTTCCTTATATGGCCCTTTGTGAGCAAGAAGTCCTTGAGGAGCTGTTATTTTAAATGAAAGTCTTTCAAATGAGTTTGTAGTTCTATACCCTGAAGCCTTCATTTGAGTGGGATTTGAACAATTCTTGATTTTCTCTAAAGGCATTTTTCTTGTTCCATTGGGGCTTCATTTTAATGACAATAATCTCTTTCAACACCCACTGTCTCTTTGTCCACAACTTTAAGTGGGCTTTTTTTTTTTTTTCCTAGCCAAACTGCATGTTTTTCACTTCTTTTTGCTCAGCTTTTTGCTTCTAATTCTCATTATAAATCTGGCTAAAAGCAGCCCACAATAACCATATCACAACTTCAGTGCTATGTTGTTGTTGATGTTAGGTACCATCAAGTCAGTATCCGACTCATAGTGACCCTGTGTACAACAGGTGAAACACTATTGTCAGTGCTTCTCTGTTGTTCATAGGATTTTCTATGGTGGATTGACTTTTGGGAGTGGGTTGCCGGGTCCATCTCCCAAGCCTACAGCACCTGGTATTCTCAGGCAGTCTCCCATCCAAGTACTAACCAGGCCCAACCCTGCTTGGCTTCCGAGATCTGATGAGATTGGATGCCACAGGGCTACAGCTAAAGGCTTTCAATGCTATACTACCTTAAAATTTCCTCTACAAAGTTAATTAATGCTTTATTTTGTATTTCACCTCACCCAGATTTTTAGGACAGAGCCAAAGTGCAGACAAACTCTTAACCAGAATGTAACACAAATGTTCTGTAGTCCAATTACCAATGATATCCCCCTTCATATGTGAAACTTCATTAGCACCATCTACATTTCTATTGGTGTCTGGTCTTCTGAACTCCCACCGGAACTGCCCATTTAAGTTGTACTTAGCATTGTAGGGCATGGTAGGGCTTCTTTCACCCACATCTTTAAACTCTTCCAAATTCCTCCCACAAACCAATTCCAAAGGCCTAAGAACCACATTTTCAGGTTTAGGTATAGCAATGACTCTACTCCTGTGGTACCAATATTTGGTGTTGCTCAGCTGTTGCATCACTGTAACAAAATACCTGACAAAACAACTTAAAAGAGGAAAGATTGATTTGACTCACAGTTTCAGAGAATCTTAGTCCACAGTGGTGAGGAAAGCATGACCAAAGAGCTAAGGGCAGGGCCTGTGGCACAGGAGCTTCACATCCTGGCATCAGGAAGCAGAGAGAGAGAGACTAGAGCCAGGGGCCTGGGTAAAACCCTCAAAGACCTGCCCCCTGACTTACTTCTGCCAGCTCGTTCCCACTTCCTAAAGGTTCTACACCCTCCCCAAACGGCATGTTTTACTGAGGACCAAGCACTCAAACATGACCCTTGGGGGCCGCTTTATATTCAAACCTTTACATGTAATAGATGTAGAATTTTGTTCTTCATGTGATGATTGTTGTTGTTGTTGTTGTTAGGTGCCGTCGAGTCAGTACCCGACTCATAGCGACCCTCATAGGGTTTTCAATGGCTGACTATCTTGGAATTTCCTTGGGAGTGGATTGCCAGGCCCTTCTCCCATTTTTGTGGTGCTGGGAATTGAACTCAGGACCTCAGAGACTGCAGCGCAGCGCTCTACCAACTGAGCTAAATCCCAGCCCTCATATGTTGATTAGATAATCCTAACTGCTTGAACAAACTAAAATATAATGGTTTAAATACAAAGATTACTTTTTACTCATGTAAAGTCCAACATGAGTGTTTCTGATTGGCAAATACAGCTGTCTTCCAAAATTTGTGGACCTGGGCTGCTTCTATTCTGCAGCATTTTCATCTTTAACATGTGGCATCCAAGGCAATTGTACTGGTGTGCCTGAACCTGCAGAAGGGGAAAGAGTATGGAGAATCATGTGTGAGTGGCTTTTATAGGCCAGTCAGAGAGGTGATACACCTTGCTTCTGCTTATATTCTTTTGGGTAGCCCTTAGCCACATGGCAACTGCAGAGGCAGCTGGGAATTGTCAGCTAGATATGTATTAGAAGAGAAAACAAGTGACTAGCTAGTTTCAGACTGGCTAGGTGCTGCCATGTGTTACCTATGATTTGCTTCATTAGAGTTTGCCTTCTCCACAAGGCTTCACTACCACTGACAATTTAGTAAAGTTGACTGGATATTGCATATTTTAACTTCCTGCTTAGCAGCCTGAATTTTGACATTTAGGATACTGTATTTCTATATAACTCTTTGTATCTAGTTTTTGAACTTTGACCAAACATAGTGCATGGCACATGTTAGTTGTTTAGTGAGTATTTGTTGAATTAAATCAATGCATGATTATCACTCCATGCCTTATCACCACCTCTTTTTTATAAGAATATATTTGGTAGAAAAGAATATTTGCGTAAAGATGTGTCTCTTTTTCAGTAAATGAAACTTGATCAGTAGTCCTCTACAACCCTTGTCACTTACTTTTCCTTTGTCTAGAAAGACCATGCTTCTTTACTGATAATTAAACACTTCTTGTACTTGAGATAGGAAAAAGAAATCAGCATCAGAGATAAATTTTGAAGGTAAATATCTTGGATATGGTAATAATTAAATTATTAAAAATTTGAGAGATTTTATAAGTTAGCCTGGCCTTAGTTATTTAGAGGAAGTTTGTTGTTGTTGTTAGGTGCCATGAGTTGGTGTCCAATTCATAGTAACCCTACGTACAACAGGCAAAACACTACTGATAGTGCTTCCCTGCTATTCATAGGGTTTTCAGTGGCTCATAGGGTTTTCAATGGCTAGAAGAAGTTTAGATCTCCTTATATAAGATCAGTGGTAAGAGTGCTATTAGCTATATGCTGATAGAGTATATTCAGCTGTAGGCTGTGTTATTAGTTTGTTCTTCTATCTGTTCAGACCTTTCTTAACTATTTTTAATTAATCAGGTTTTGTGCTAGATTCTGGTCATACAAACAGGAAAAAAACAAGTTCCTACTCTCCAGCTTAGTGATTGTAGGGTTCATAGTCATGCAAGTAATTACAAAGATTTACACTAGTTAGTGATAAGTGATAAATTTAGAAGATGTAAAGGGTACATGAAGGAGGAAAATTACTTTGTGCTTGGTAAGTTGAGAAAAGCTTAAGGGCCTATACCTCACAGGTAGGAAAGCAAACCCATGTGATCTCATCATCTGAGAATCAGGACAACTTTACTTACTCTTCTAATTCATGGGTCAGAGGCCATCTCAAAACAGATGCATGTGTGCCATCATTCTCTACTTCCAGGTTTAGGAGGGGCATTATCTGCCTCAACTGGGAGAAGGAAGGAGGGAGATATCTTACCTAACGGAGGGTGAAAGAATATCTACATTTCTTTCAGCCTCTGACAAAGACATTTCTAACTGCAGTCTGTTGTTGGATTGCATCTTTATTAACAGACACTTGACTGCATTGGAATGCACTAAGTGTGACTCTATGCTATGGCTTCTATTTGTATTTTGTCAGAAAAGTTTAGATAAATTTAATCTAGATGTGTCATTTGGGTAGTACAGCAATTCAGTCATAAGTTCTGTCTTCTGCAGGAACAAAAAGATAAAACATAATTGTTTCACCTACCTTCAAAAATTCTGCCATATCTATCATGCCCTCCTATAATAGTATTCTTTTCATATCAGTCACAAATGTTGATCAGAGATAAGTCCTATTCTCAGTTGGAAATTTTCTTCTGTATTCACATTGGAATGCAATAGAGTGAAACAATTTTGTCATTAATAATTTTGTTTAATATAGAAAAGCATACAAATTAAAGGAAAGATGACACATACTGCTACTCCCAAACCTCTGCTAATATTAAAAAAGAAAATTAATGTAATTCAGATTAGTGGAAAATCCAAGTAGTACCAAATCAAACTCTAGCTTTTCCTGCTTCCCTATTGTCATTTCCTCTCCCAGATGACCACTCTTTCAAGGTTATTACTGTCAGTAATATATTATTTGTGTCAGAAAAATTTATATATGCAATCAATAACTTTATTCATTTATTTATTCATCCAAAAATTTTTTTTAGGACCTATCCTGTGCCAGTCAGAATTCAGTGCCTGAGAATACAGTACTGAACAAAATAGAAACAGTCTGTCTTCTCATGGCACTGAGAATCTAGTTGATAAAGAGAGACAAAAGGTATAAATAAGCAAGAAATCATGACAATTTCAGTTCAAATTAGCATAAAGAAAATACAGTGGTTTTTATATGATGATATTAAGTAAGGGTTGTTAGTGAGGGCATCTCCTTGAAGAGATCATTAAATTTTACTGAGAAGAAAAAAACATGCAGTGATCCAATTGGTGCTTGATCTATGCTATCTTTATTTCTAAAGGTGAAGCCCCACCTGCCGTCCAGCTGCCCACACCAGCAGTCCAGCGCCCGAGCCCCATCACGCTTTTCCAGCCCAGCGTCTCAAGTACTGGCCAGGTGGCTGTCCAGACTCCAAGTCTACCTCTACGCCCAGCACTACCACCTCAGCACTTTGCTGGGCCTTCTCAAACTGACACTCTTCTGCTGCCTTCTGGAACTAACCGCTCTGTCAAGAGACCCACCCCTGTCTCCCTGGAGAGCACCAACAGGATTCCAACTAGTGCAAGTACTGCCCATGCCAGATTTGCAGCCTCGACCATCCAGCCTCCCAAGGAGTATTCCAGCATTTCCACTTGCCCTAGGAGTGCGCCAATCCCCCAGGCTCCTCCCATTCCACACTCACATGTCTATCAACCCCCACCCCTTGGCCATCCAGCCACACTGTTTGGAACACCACCGCGATTCTCTTTTCATCACCCTTACTTCCTGCCTGGACCTCACTACTTCCCATCAAGGTAAATGAACATTCTTTTTTCCTCTTACTTAAAACCTTCCTCAGTACTGCTTGCAATCAATTTAGAGGCTGAATAGGAACCAAACAGTTGACATAAATGGGTGAAGACTGGGGGAGTTAGAGAGTGCATGCTTCATCTAATGGGGCAACTGCTACTCCGCTCCAGTCAGCTCTTTCCACATGAGAATATAGGCTCCAATGTTTTCAGATTGGATGTTTCATAGGAAACAAGTGTAAGGGACCTTAAAATCATTAAGTCAAATCCCCTTACCATAAAGAGATGTGCTTCTCAAACTTTAATGTGTACATAAATCATGGGACATCTTGTTACAAATGCATATTCTGATTCATTAGGTTTGGAGTATAGTAGTGTCCTATACTGGAGTATAGTATACATCATATTCTGTGTTTGTAATAAGTTTCCACGTGATGCCAGTTCTGTTGGTTGTGGATCATATTTAGTAACAAGGGTAGAGAGGAAAGCTTTCAGTCGAAGAGAGGTTTAAATGACTAGTTCAAAGTTGTATTTCTCCTCAGTGCCATTTTACCAAAACAGAAAATTTCCCATGTGCGTTACTGATAAAAGGATTTTCATATGGGAGTATTTTGGAAGAGCAAATTATAACAGTGACAGAATTTAACTTCCTTGCAAGTGGTCTGATAGATTAGTAATAACTTCTACTTTTCAATAGCTGTTAAATACATGGACAGAGATGGATTTCGTTTTGATTGGACCTTAAGTGTTAAGCACCAGTCTTTCATTGTTACTTATTTAGAAAGTAAAACTACTCCTGACTTGGGCATACCCGCTCCTCAAAGGAAACAACTTTTGAGGATATATTATGTGGCTTCAATTTATAATGGGGCTGCTTGCTTTCAAATACTTAAGATCAGGACTAGAAGAAAGTAGAACTAGAGAATAAGAACAGTAGAAAGGAGTTTTGGGGACCTGAGGTTTGTTTTGTTTTGTTTTCTGTAGACTCTTTTTACTTTTAGCAGATTTTAGGAGTCTTAGTTCAAGGTATCAAGTCTCAAGAGACATCTAAAGCCAGGGGTTGATAAACTCTTTCTCACTGCTATCTGCCAGGATCTAGAATTTTATAGGAATTTTGGAGAATTTTATAAAATGTTTCCTAGATATAAGAAGGGTATTAAAGACATAAAATAATAAATGAGTAGAGTTTTGAACATTTGGCTTTAATTAGAACCTTGCAGTTCACAACTTAAATTGAAAAAAATTTTATTGGTTAAATAATTCATTTTATAATACAGGAAGATGTTGGCCAGTTTTAGTCACAGAAAAGAGAAAAATTAAGCTAGAAAAGGCTATGTCCTACAGTCTTACTCTAGCTGTTGTGTTTGTTTGCTTGCTTGCTTGCTTGTTGTATTTTTCTTCTTTTTTGTGGGTTTTCTGTTTTGGGAGTTTTTTCTTTCTTTCTTTTTTTTTTTTTTTCCTAGTACTAGGTGGTTGAACCCAGGACCTTGTGTGTGCTAGGCAAGTGCTCTCTTACTGAGTGCACCTCAACTCATTTTTTTTTTAACTTGAAGCTGAGTCTCCAAGATGCATAGGCTGCCTCTGACCCCAAATTTGTGGTCCTCCTGCTTCAGTCTCCTATGTCCCTGGGATTACAGGTGTGCACCACTGGTACCTGGCCGTGCTTTGATAATAAGGCATTTTTACACATAGTTCTCACAGCAGTACAGTGACTTGGGCATAATACTATCCTACTTTTTCAGATGAATAAATTTATCGGGTATTAAGTAGATGTCAGTGACACAAAATGGCAATGACAGTAGTCAAATTTAGGTTTGTCTGTCTGATCTGGAATTCCTTATTTGTTTTTTTTTTTAAACTATCTTAGTAGTACTTCTTGGTGTAATGATTCCTCTTGATTGACAGTTATGAATTGCTAGCCAAGAATCATATGGAAAATTTGTACTTTTCATTGGAAAACTCATACAGGAAGTGAACTTTTGGGCAGGGAATGTTTCCTTTTATATTAAATAGATTAAATAGTAGGAAATCTATTTTCCTTACTCAAGACAAAGATTTGACTATTAACATAAATCATTTGACAGTTTAAAAAACATTTTATAAGGAAGCTTTTGAAAGTAAGTTGTTAGAATACAGAGACTATACTTTTTTGATGCTGTTATTGCTATTTAATACTAATGCTATTGGAATAGTCTAATGAAGTGAACAAATAGTATTACACTTATTAAAATTGAATTTTATTTCATTTAAGAATATCAAAGCAGTATGTCAACTATAAACATTAAACTACATGTAGTTTTCCAAAAAAGATTAGCTTTCTAATTAAAACTTATAATACTTTCCAACTCTTTTTTCTTACTTTTACCTGTAAATATCTTATAATAATTTTCCCCAGTCAATGAATAGTTTTTTGTACTTGTTTAGATAGCATATTTCAGTAAACTAGTATGGGTAAATGACAAAATGGACTAATTCTCTTTGTTTTTTTCCTTCTCCAAATTGATAATAGAATCTTCTGTAAAGAATATCTCCTCCCTAATTTAATCCATTCATATATGGAATTATTTAACTATTTCAACACCATAATTGTAATGGACATTTGAAATATAGATATAAATATTTGTGTGGGTATTTATTTATATAATATATTTTATGTGTATTTTTAATTTAATTAAATTGTTTTGTGCTGAACGGGCCATGTTTCCATGTGTGCCTAGAATAAAAATCAAGTTTTATACAAGTCATTTTGTAAAACAAATGGACATGCAGAAGTGCTAGTACCTCTCTGAAGGCTAACATTCCTGCCTTTAAATCTTAGCCATATTCATACTGTGCTTATTGAAAGCATTTTTTTTTCTGTATAGCACATTAATTCTTCAAACTAGTTCTTCTTTTATCTCCACCTCCTTTTTTCCTTCTTCTTGCAGCCTAATTTTACTTTCACATTCAAGAGAAACATGTAGAGTCTTTATGCTGTTGATTATTGACATAAAAAGGATATGAAAAACAAATGAGGATTTATTAGCTTGAAACATATAGAAAATATATTGAAATATGTATATATGATAGGTAAATTAAAGAATTCTTGGATTTGTTGGAGTAAATAACATCCTAATTGTAAAATTTTGGGATCACAGGTTAAAAGCAATTCTCCTTAATACTTCATTTAACAATTTGATTGAAATTATGGATTCTTCCCATAATCACATCTGTATACATATATAAACCTTTGCTTGAAATTTTATGGAAGAGGGAAGTTTATAGTTCCCAAATTATGATAAGCTTAAGTAACATAGAATACCTTCTGCTGTAACTACCTAGAAATGTTGAATTTAAATACAAACAATTTAACATGTAACTGAACCTACTAGAAATAAAAATAAATCTCCAAAAGCCAAAGTGACCAAGCTGAAAATTATATGCAATGACCTGGAGATAGTTTTCAGTTTCAGAAATTGTCTCAGTGACTATAAACTTAGGTTTTAATACCTATGTAAGGAGAAGAGATGAGTTCTTGAGTTCACTCAAGGTGGTGACGAAATTAAAACATCTCCATAGCCTAAGACTCCGGAAAGCCTTTTTCAACCTTGATAGGATAAATAGAAGAATTTCATTACTGACGCAGATAAAGCACAAAGAGAAACTTGTTTCAAAACACTAAGGTGCATTACACACTGGTTTAGACTCTAAAATCCCCCTATCCACTTGATGGCCAGCATTTTTAAGTTGAGAAATTAATGTATGAGTTGGGCCTAGGATGGTAGTTTCCTAGGACACCTGCTTTAGAGGAACATTTCCTCTACCCAGGCCATTTGGGACGTCCAAAAGGAGAAAATAGTCAGAATGTGAAGATAGGATTCATTAAGAATAAGAGTCTGATTGGACGTGGTGGCACACGCCTATAATCCCAGTAACTCAGGAAGCAGAGGCAGGAGGATCACAAATTTGAGTCCAGAGGCAATCTGCATAATTTAGCGAGACCCTGTCTCAAAAAGTAAAAAAAATGGGCCAAGTGTGCAGCTCTTGCAAAGCATGTAAGTGTGAGGCCTTGTGTTCAACCTCTAGTACCACAAACAAAAGAATAGGAGTTTGTACATTTTACATATAGGAAGATTAACTTCCTAAGAATTTGAGCTAATTGGAAAGCAAGAACAAACTAAAAATCAGAATTTCAAATTGTTAATGAAGACTTCTGTTCTAGACAAAGTGTAGTAATAGATACTGGATTCACCTTTCATCCGAAATAATTTTTAAAAACTACACAAAATATATGTTTTTCAAGATACTGAACACGAGGTAAGGAAGGACAGTGATCCCTGAGAAGCAGAAAGTTAACAAAGCAAGCTTGGAAAAGAGGAAGGAGCCATTATCCAAAGTTGTCACAATATTATCCAAAATGTACAGTTTTCAACAAAAATTTTATAAGACATGCAAAGAAACATAAAATGTGATCCTTTCAAAGGTAAAAAAATAAACAA
>VMDO01017081.1:0-45882 GCA_007922755.1 Pedetes capensis | reverse complement strand
AAAAACAAAAACTGTGTGTTCGTGATCCAGAATTTTGAAAGATACCAACCACATCCTCATATTGAACATTCTTGCCTTTCAATAATGTGTTTTTTTTTTGTTGTTGTTGTTGTTGTTTTTACCAGCAGTACTGGGGGTTGAACCTAGGGCCCCATGCTTGCATGCTTTGCAAGTGCTGGACCACTGAGCTGCACCCCCAGCACATTTTTTTTTTTTTTTTTTTTACTTTTTTGAGACGTCGTCTCACTAAATTATGCTGACTGCCTCTGGTCTCAAACTTGTGATCCTCTTGCCTCCGCCTCCTGAGTTGCTGGGATTACAAGTGTGTAATCCCACTGCACTGTGTAAAGCCACTGCACCTGGCTAATAATGTGAACTTAATGATAAAAGCTTGGTCTTTCATGATTAATACTTAAAAATTATGACTTTCTTTCTTTAAAATAACGTGACTAAATAAGTTAACTGGTTCATTTCAGCCAATATATGAATTTTAGACATAAAAGTGTGTAAAAACCAACGTTGCACAGGTAAAGGGCTTAAAGACATTTATGTAAAAGCTATAGCTGGGCACTGTGATGTGCATCTATAATTCCAGTAGCTTGGGAGGCTGAGGCAGGAAGATCACAAGCTTCAGCCCAGAAGGAGCCTGTGCAACTTAGCGAGACCTGGTCTCAAAATAAAAAATAAAAAAATAGCTGAGGGTGCAGCTCAGCAGTAGAGCACTTGCCTAGCATGTGCAAGGCCCTGGGTTCAAACCCCTAGTACTACAAAAAAACAAAATAATACAACACTATATTAGAGCACCAGAGAATAAAACTCCATTTAGTCTTAATGAGTAGCTACAAAAATGAGTACTTGCAACCTTCCTTGCCTTGTTCTAAACTTAATCTCTTGGGGATGTAGCTGAGAATAAAAAATAAACTCTGATTTAACCCATTCTGGCCACAGCTAGCGTAGGACAGCAATAAGGCAACCCTCAGCTGAGGCAATCCCGAAACAGTCAGCCATTGAAAACCCTATGAGGGTCGCTATGAATCGGATACTGACTCGATGGCACCTAACAACAACAGCTGAGTCAGCACCTTTTCTAGCACAAGGCCATTGGCAACATGGGCTCTGTCACCAGCCAGCTCTTCTCCACTCCTAAGGGCTTAGAATGTCACTCACTCGCCTTTGTGAGTCTCAGTTCCTGCTGCCCTCCCCCCACACTGAGCTCAGACTCAAGGCAGAACTGAGCACAACACAGCTTAGGTCATCTCTGTAGATCCTGATGAAAACCCAGTCCTTCCTGATTTTCACTTCTGAAGGTAAACATGCTTATCCCTAAACATGCTTACCCGGGAGTTTCCTAATTGCGTTAGGGAAAGGCAAACACAAAGGATAAACTTCACGTGGAAAAAACCAGAGTCCAACAGCAAGAGAAAGGGGCCTTTGTATTTGGCAGGGGAAATGAAGGCGATGAGGGGAAATGATATCAGCCTCTGACACCACTGTGAGGAGTTAGATAAACACGTGCAAACAAACAAACCTGAAGTTCTGCATGAACTGCCGGAACTTGTCCACCCTTTTGGCTAGGGGCACAATGACATTGATAAGCGTGTTGGCCATGTTGAGTCTTTCCTTCTTCACTTTCATGATGGGGCCAAATGGTCGAAACAAGACCAGTCGTCTGAATTCGTGTTTGTGGTCCCCTTTGAAGGTGAGCTCATATAAAGTCCCTTTATCTTTCTCTGTTCGGTAGATCCCTATAAACAGAAAAACAAGGAAAGACGTTTAAAAAATTAGCCTTGGCTGCCAAGTGTCCTCTTCTAATCAAGACCTAGCACAAAGCACCTTTAAAAATTAATGCTAAATCTCTACATCCAAAAATTAGTCGGCAGCCATAGCACCCTGGCATCTGAGCCCACCTGATCTCTGAATCGAAGCAGGGTGAGTCTGTTTAGTCCTTGGATGAGAGACTGCCTGGGAATACCAGATGCTGCAGGCTAGGGAGAAGGACCTGGCAATCCATTCCTGAAAAAACTACCACTGAAAACCCTGTGAATAGCAGAGAAGCACTGACAACAGTGCCGGGCAGCATTTTGTTCTGTTATACATAGTGTCACTATGAGTCAGACCCAACTCAACAGCACCTAACAACAACAAACAAAACATCCAACAATTTTTAGAAAATGCAAAATGCTCATAGTTAATACGCCAAAAATCAAAATGTCATCAGTTTAAAAATCATAGTTATGAAGACTTCATTAACAACCTGGAAAAAGCTTGTAATGTTAGACACAAACCCATATTTATATTATTCAGAAGCATTAAAAAATGACCATCAGGAAATATGCCAAAATAAGACTGTTATTATGTACTTGTCATTAAATGCCATTGAGTTGGGTCTGACTCACAGTGACCCAAGGTACAACACAACGAAATGCTACCCAATACCTTGCTATGCCTGGCACTATGTCAGTGCTTCTGTCCTATTCAAGCAGTTTTGATGGATGATTATTTTGGGAATGGGCTGCCAGGTCCTCCTCCCAACCCTATAGCACTCAGTGTTCCCAGACAGTCTTCCATGCAAGGACTAACCAGGCCTGACCCTACTTAGCTTCTGAGATCAGACAGGATCAGAGGCCAGGACGATATGGCTGTAGATTTGCTATGGAGAATGGTATGTTATTTCTTTTCTCCTTCATCGAAACTTTCTGCCATGTGATAAGAATATTAAAATCATGACCTTGATTTAACTTGCAATGTGTGTGCTGAAATTGTCCTATAGAAATTATACCCATTTCAGACGAACCAAACATAGTGATCTATTCAAGGCATCTTGGAGTAGCTCAGGGCTTGACACATGGATTATATGCCCCCCTGGAAGCTTTTGGAAGCATTAAAGCAGACAACACAAAAAGTACCTGGTATGTTGGGCAGGCGCACATCATACTTATTTCACATCTTCCTTCCTATCACTAAGCAGCACGGCTCAGTGTTTCTGAGCACATACACTCCAATCAGACTGCCTGGATTCAAATTCTGGCCCCACAGGTTGTTGTTGTTAGGTGCCGTAGAGTCGGCATCCAACTCATAGCGACCCCCTGTACAACAGGTGAAACACTATTGTCAGTGCTTCTCTGTTGTTCATAGGGTTTTCAATGGCGGATTGATTTTTGGGAGTGGGTTGCCAGGTCCGTCTCCCAAGCCTATAGCACCTGGTGTTCCCAGGTGGTCTCCCATCCAAATACTAACCAGGCCCGACCCTGCTTAGCTTCCAAGATCTGACAGGATCAGGTGCCACAGGGCTATGGCTACAGGCCAGGCCCCACAGGTATATTGTGCAAAATTACTTAACCTTGGGTGCCTCATTTTCCCCACAGGTTCCTGTGGGGAATAAATGCTTTGATACAAGTCAAGTGGTCACGACAGTGCACGGCCATACTGTAAGCCCTGAGAATGTGTTCACCATCACCTTTACCGTCCCTTCTTCTGTCAGCCTTGTTGAAGCAGGGCGTACTGAGAAGACACCACAGCCGGGGAGAAGTCCACTTATGCCCCTTTGCAACTGTGTTCGATCCGTGCCATTGTTACTGACACTCCACCGCACGTCCCTTGTCAGGTTAAAGATGTAGCCTCAGCATCTCAGCCCAACTATCAGGATGAACTGCCCCAGTGCTCACACGACAGAATCTTCCAATCTAAAGAGAAAACATTTCCCTGATGTCCAGGATCCCTTTCTTCCTAATCACTGGCATCATATTTTCTTAAAGTCAGAAAAAAAGAAAAGCTACTAAAATCCAACACATCACCAGGGACGCTTTCATCCTCCATCTATGCTCTGCTTTCCATTCCACGTCTCCCTCTTCCTCTCAATCCCCACGTGAATGAGAAGGTCCCCCAAGTCTTGGAGTAGTTACAGAACCAAATCTGCAGAGGAAAACGCCTGCAGTGGTGAGGAGCAGCCTCTCCAGGCATCTCACGACCCCTTCTCCTTTCTTGCTTACTCTCCCTCTTCTTTTCTTTTGTGGGAACCACACGTGGTCTTCGCCAGCATCGCCAAGTTCTCTTCTCTGCTCTTTGCCTTATGGGAGCTTTGTGTCTGCTGGCCCTGGGTCCTACGGCCTCTGTGATCCTCTACAGAGTCTGGATCTTCTTGAGGTACACAGAGAACAGTCTGGAACTGGGACTGGAAAGGTGGCCTCATTTCCCAAGGCTGTCCTGTGGGCCCACCCCAACACTCAGAAACCACACCGCCCTGGTAGTGAGCATGGGTCACTGACGGGCTCAGGCACAGAACTGAAGCGGATAGAAAGACAGGGAAATTCAGGGGACATGGAAAGAGGTTTCCCTGCGGAATCTGCTTTGAGTCGCACCAGCTGACAACCAGGATCTTTGGCACAATTCCCAAAAAGCTGCTGTGAGGACTGCCTGCATAGAGAAGTTATTCGGGGGAGACATTTTAAATAATGAAAATGGTAAAAGAGTAATAGGCCATGCTTGGGGGCAGTAAGGTATGTAAGCTTTGAGTCTGACGTTCTCTTCTCCTCTATAATTCTGTACTGCTTTGAGAAAGGCCCAGGGAGCTGCCTCATGACTTCTTTCTTAAACCTAAACAATGAGACTTTTTTTTTTTTTTTCAGTACTGGGGGTTGAACCCAGGGCCTTGTGCTTGCATGCTCTGCAAGTGCTGGACCACTGAGCTGCACCCCAGCCCATTTTTTTATTTTTTGAAACAAGGTCTCACTAAGTTACACATACTGCCTCTGGTCTTGAACTTGCAATCTTCCTGCCTCTGTCTCCTGAGCTGCTGGGATTACAGGGCATGTGCCACTGCGCCTGGCAACAATGGGACTTCTTTAGATCTTGTTGGCACCTCCCAGCCCATGACGGGGGCCTTTCTAGGCACTTGAGGCTCACAATCATGTCATACAGAGTGCCCACCATTGGGTGCCCAGGGCTGACATCCCATGGGGCGCGCCCTCAGTTAAAAAAAAAAACAGAGAGAACGCGTGCCCAGGGGCTTTTGCCTCTTGGCCTCCCTGGGAAGCCCGTGTTCTGCCCTGGATGCCTCCCTCTCTCTCTGAAGCTTCACGTGTATTCTCAAGTGTGGACTCAATAAACTGTATAACTTGGTTTCACTCTTGCTTACTCGTCCTGAAATTCTTTTCTATGATGAAGCCAAGGACTGGGCTTAGCCTGAGTGGAGGACTCAACACGCGGAACGGCTCAGGCCAGACAGTCACACTGAGCTGTAGAGCTCTGCTGTGCCTCCGGTGACAGGATGACAAGGACCAGGCTCTCCTCTGAAGCCTTTACTGCATCCCTGGGTGGCGGGGTATACTGCTCTCCTCCCCCAACATCAGGGAAACAGAGAGAGGTGTGCTGAGCTCATGCTGGAAAAGAATTCAGCACCCTTGCTGCAGCCAGTTATGGAAGAGAGAAGGTGGTTTATTTCTTTGGGAGCTCAAAGGACTTCTTTGAAACCTTAAGTGGTTCCCTTCAAAGTCTGTTAATTCATTCAGGCAATTAGTCCCCATTGAGGAAACAGGCTCGCTTCCCACCTCGCACATTGTCGAGAGCAGCTGGTTAAACCACCAACTCCCAGGGCCCAAGTAAGGCTGGGCTGAACCAGAAAGGAGCGCAGTGGTCCCAGAGGCCCATCTGCATAGCTGTCGGGCGTATAGGCCGGTGGCTGCGCCTCACCACATTTCTGGGATCCGGTGTCAGCAGCACAGCTTCCACACACAGCAATGAACTCGGAAAAGGCAGCTAACAGCTGAATGTGCAGATAGCAATATACTGGGGCTGGAGTTTCTCTTTCTCGGCACCAAGGTAAGAAGCATGAACTTTTGAAAACCTAAATCCACAGTCGAAAAGACAGTATGCTCAAATTTGTCTCAAGAGATGAACATCTATTTGTGAAGAACGCAGAGAATGCAATAATTCTTATCAGTAATGATTCCTTAACTGTCTAACGATAGGCGCTGGCTGTGGTTGCTGCATCATTAGCCCCAGTGTGACACCAAACCCTTGCTGCTGTGGTGGTTAGTGGCTTCAGGCATGGCATGCTTCCATGATTGTAACTGTTTTCTGAGCATCTTCCACATACTATACCTTGAAACAGTTGTTATACTGACTTTTTAGCATGTTTCCCCACACTTGGACTATTTATTTTAAAACGCTCTTGCAAGCCACCTATAATCCTAGAGACTCAGGAGGCTGAGGCAGGAGGATCACAAGTTTGAGACCAGAGGTAGCCTGCATAACATAGCAAGACCCTTTCTCACAGTAAGGAGTAAAAAATGGGCTAGCGTGTAGCTCAGTGGTAGAGTGCTTGCAAAAAGCGCGTGTGAGGCCCTGAGTTCAATCCTCTAAAACTACAAACAAAACAAAACAAAAGAAAACACCCACCAAAACCCAGAACAAAAACCTTTTTTGCAAGCTAAGTCTACCAAAACTCATACCTCTCCACTTGGCACTGGGCAGCAGGGTGGGAGCTAAACCTAACTTAAAGGAAGAAAAAAATTATACATATTTGTCATTGTTAGGTGCCATGGAATCAGTGGAGCCTCTTCAGCTCCTTGGTCTCATTAATAAAAAGAATTTAACATATGGAAGCACAAAAGACTGTGTATAGCCAAAACAATCCTAAGCAGCAAAAACACTGCAGGAAGTATCACAATACCTGACTTCAAACTATACTATAAGGCCATAGTGGCAAAAATAGCTTGGTACTGGAACAAAAATAGGCATGAATATCAATGGAACAGAATTGAAGACCCAGAGATACACCCATGCAACTATAGCCACCTGATCTTTGACAAAGGGGCTAAGGAGATTCACTGAAGAAAACACAGCCTCTTCAACAAATGGTGCTGAGAAAACTGGATGTACATTCGCAGAAAATCGAAAGTAGACCCATATCTCTCAATCTGTACAGAGACAACTTGAAATGGACCAGAGACCTCAACATAAAACCAGAAGCCTTAAAACTACTAGAAGACAGAGAACAAAGCCAGGCATGGTAGCGCACACTGGTAATCCCAGCAACTCGGGAGGGAGAGGCAGGGGGATTGTAAATTCAAGACCAGAGGCAGTCAGTGTAATTTAGTGAGACTTTGTCTAAAAAAAAAAAAAAGTAAAAAAAATGGGCTTGAGGGGTGCAGCTCAGTGGTATAGCAGTTGGAAAGCATGCAAGTGCGAAGCCCTGGGTTCAACCCCCAGTACCACACACACACACACAAACACACACACACACAAAAAGACAGAGAACATGCTCCAACACATAGGTTTTGACAAGCATTTTCTTAATAAGACTCTAATTGCCTAGGAAATGACACCAAGAATAGACAAATGGGATTACATAAAACTTAAAAGTATCTGTATAGCAAAGGAAAGAACAGAGTAAAGGGACAGTCCAAAGAATGGGAGAATATCTTTGCATCCTACACATCAGACAGAGGACTAAATTTCTAGAATATACAAAGAACTGAAGAAATCAAATACCAAAATAACAAATAGCCCAATAAATAAGTGGGCAATGGAACTGAACAGATAGTTCTCAAATGAAGAAGTATGAATGGCCAATAAACACATGAAAAATGCTCCATATCCCCAGCCATTAGGGAAATGGAAATCAAAACAACACTGAGATTGTATCTTCCACAAGCAAGAATGCTCAAGATTAACAAATAACAAATGCTACTGAAGCTGCAGAGAAAAAGGAATCTTTTTACACTGCTGATGGGACTGTAAATTAGTTCAGCCACTATGGAAATCATTATGGAGGTACCTTAGAAAACTAAGATTAGAACTTCCATATGACCTAGCTTTATCACTTCTGGAATATACTCAAAGGAAGGTAAGTTAGACTATAGAGCCACCTGTACTTCCATACTTAATGCAGCACTCTTCACAATCACAAGGGTATGGAATCAAATAAGATGTATATCAACATAGGAAAGGATTGAAAAATCATGGTATATATACACAATGAAATATTACTCAGCAATAAAGAAGAATGAAATTATGTCCTTTACAGCAAAATGGATAAAACTGGAGAACATCATTTCAAATGAATTAACCCAGTCTCAAAAAGAAAAATATCATATGTTCTCATTCATATGTGGGAGCTAAACCTAACTTAAAGGAAGAAGAAAATTATACATATCTGTCATTGTTATGTGCCATGGAATCAGTGTCTGACTCATAGCGACCCTATATACAACACACAAAACACTATTGTCGTGCTTCTCTGTTGTTCATATGGTTTTTGATGCCTGATTGTTTTTTGAGAGTGGGTTGCCAGGTCCTTCTCTCAAGCCTACAGCACCTGGTATTCCCAGGAGGTCTCCCATCCAAGCACTAATCAGGTCCGACCCGGCTTAGTTCCTGAGATCTGATGGGATCGGACGCCACAGTGGTATGGCTGCAGGCATATACATATTTAGATGTATAAAAATGAGCAGTCATACCTATCTAAGAATAGAAAATACAAGCAGATAGGAAAGAAGAAGGGAGGAGGTTAGCAGGTGGGAGCACAGGTTGGGGGAGTAGTGATGGGGGGGAATAATGTAGAGGTGAAAAAAGAGGAAAATCTCAAAATATGTTGTTGTTCTCAAAATATAGGCTGCAACAAATGAATAAATGAAAAAAACAGGAGGAAGGAAAAAAATCAGTGAGAATCATACTCATGATTGCATACGATTTTCATTACATATTAACTGAAACGCCTACTTTTTCCTTTCCTTTAATTTAGACTGTTCTGTAAAACATGCACGATGATGAATGTGTAAGCAAAAGGAAATGACTTACTACTCTGTACACCACCAACATTTATAAATAAATATTTTTTAAATAAGAAGAATTTAAGAATGGACCCAGAAGCCAGGCACGGTGGCACATGCCTATAATCCCAGCATCTCAGGAGGAGGAGACAGGAGAATCACAAGTTCAAGACCATAGGCAGGCTGCGTAACTTATCAAGACCCTGCCTAAAAAAGCAACAACAACAACAAAAAAAAGTGGGCTGGGAGTGCATCTCAGTGGTCCAGCACTTACAAAGCATGCAAACACAAGGCCCTGGGTACTGCAAAAAAAAAAAAAAAGGAAGAAAGGAAGGAAGAAAGAAAGAAAGAAAGAAAGAGAGAGAGAGAGAGAGAGAGAGAGAGAGAGAGAGAGAGAGAGAAAGAAAGAAAGAAAAGAAAAGAAAGAAAGAAAGAAATGGACCCAGAAAGGAACTTCAAGGATAATTTATTTCAAGTTAGAAAAGGAATGTGTCCTGAGTGCTAGGGCAGGCAGGCTTGGCACTATGGCCGAGTGGGGAGGGGGAATATGGAAAAGGCAAAGGGAGAAAAAAAGTTCCACTTTCTGAGAGAGAAAACAGAAATCAGAAAGTAGACAGGTCCAGCAGTATAGATCTGTGAACAGCTGCAGATACACTTCTGAGTTACACGTCAGAAAGTACGCAGGTCCAGCAATGAGGTTGCAGGCAATGCTGGACATCTGTGTAGAACTGTGGACACCATGAAAACTGAGGACAACTGTGGGTTGTAGACACTGCAGACACTGAGGACAACTGCAGACTCTAGACACTGCCTTGAGGGGACAGGGTTCTGGGGTTTTTAAGTCCTATCTTATTAAAGGAGCTGGAGTTTAGCTCAGTTGGTAGAGTGCTGATCTGCACTCTGAGGACCCGGGTTTGATCCCCAGCACCACAAAAACGGGAGGATGCAGCAATCCACTCCCAAAGCAATCACAAAACAATCGGCTGTTGAAAACCCTATGAGGGTGCTATGAGTCGGACACTGACTCATGGGCATCTGACAGCATCTCATTAAAGAGACAGACATACGGCTCCTCTTGCTGACCTTCTCTTCAGGTGTGCCAGATTTCTCTTGGCTCAGGCTGGTATTCCTAGGCTATAAAACAGGTTTTCCTATTTATCGCAGGAGGGGGTCTTGCCTCAAAGGAGAATCCCCCTTCCTAGGCCAGACATGTTGTTAGGTGCCGTCGAGTCACTATCCGACTCATAGCAACCCTCATAGGGTTTTCAGTGGCTGACTGTTTTGGGATTGCCTTGGGAGTGGATTGCCAGGTCCTTCTCCCATTTTTGCAGTGCTGGGAATTGAACTTGGGACCTCAGAGACTGCAGTGCAGTGCTCTACCAACTGAGCTAAATCCCAGCCCAGTCCAGACATGGAGGCACCTATTGTCCTCATATATAAAGTGAGTGACTTGTCCCAGACCAAGCAACTTGTAAAGGTGCAACTGGCTATAGATTAGCCATTGGTAAAGGGTATGATCTGCCAGCAACCCTGCTATTTGCGAAGAATACTATCTACCAAGGAGGTACTGACCACCAGATCAAGTGTAGGCCACCTTGTCTCAGACAAAGCTCACATTGACATTCATTCCTCAAAAGGCATCTGGGAAGAAGGTGGCTGCAGAGGTCCCTTTATTTCCTTTCTTCCTGCCTGGGATCCCCTGGACTGGGATTTAGCTCAGTTGGTAGAGCGCTGTGCTGCAGTCTCTGAGGTCCAGAGTTTGATTCCCAGCACCAAAAAATGGGAGAAGGACCTGGCAATCCACTCCCAAGGCAATCTCGAAACAGTCAGCCATTGGAAACCCTATGAGGGTCACTATGAGTTGGATGCTGATTCGACAGCACCTAACAACAACAACAAGCATCCCCATTACACCCAGCCGCCATGCCCAAATGCACACCTTTGCAGACCTGCACAGAGAAAGCACTCAGTGGAGGGAAGTTCCATTCACCTTCTGCTAACTGAGGACAACACCTAATAGAAAGCTTTTGCCTCCTGGAATCTTCAGTGGTGGAAACACAAAGGAACAGGAAAAAGATGATAGAAGCACTTGGAGGTAGGGACAGTGTTTAGCCTGTAATTTGTCGGCACACAGGGTGTTCTTTGTCCAGGTTAAGCGTCCCTAACTGGAAAATCCAAAATCTGAAATTTGAGCACAGACATGATGCTCAGAAAGTTTTAGATTCTCAGAGAATGTCAGATTTCCTATTTTCTGAGTCAACTGGTAAAAAGTCTATGCAAACATTCTAAAATCTGAAAAACTCCAAACTCTGAACCACATCTGGTCCTGATCATTTCAGATAAGAGACATATACTTGTACTGCTTTTTAAGATGCTGTTGTTGTTGTTAGGTGCCATGAGTCATGTCCAACTCATAGCGACCCTCATAGGATTTTCAATGGCTGATTATTTGGGGATTGCTTCAGGAGTGGATTGCCACGTCCTTCCCCCATCTTTGTGGTGCTGGGAATCAAACCCAGGACCTCAGAGACTGCAGAGTGGCACTCTACCAACTGAACTAAATCCCAGCCCATTTTATAAGACACTATCACTTTATTACTAGGCAAATTAGATATCAAAATAAGAACTTTGCAGCTAGCTTGAGTCTTATTTAGACACCTCATTGACATCTCCTTTCCCTTCCTTCACTCCACAGATACTCAGCTTACTTTGATTTTCGTGCTGGGCAGGTTAGCTTAGCTTTTACCACACCAAAGGAAGAAGAAGAGGATTAAAAATCAATCATGCCATCAGCCATGAAGGATGATAAAGACTGTGAGATATGCACCACCCCCAACAATGGAACAGGATGTTGTTCCATGAATTCTGCTCCTCTATCAACATCTGCAGCCATAGCACCTGGCATCCAATTCTGACTGATCTCAGAAGCTAAGCAGGGTAGACCTGGTTAGTCCTTGGATGGGAGACCACCTGGGAATACCAGGTGCTGCAGGCTAGGGAGAAGGACCTGGCAACTCACTCCTGAAACAATCCACCATTGAGAAACCCTATGAATAGCAGAGAAGCACGAACAACAGTGCCAGGCATGGCACAGTGCTGGGGAGTGTTTTGTCTGTTGTAGATAAGGTTGCTGTGAGTCACACCTGACTCAAGAGCACCTAACAACAACAACAGCAACAACAAGATCCATGGCTGCCTTGATTCTTAACCTTTTCAAATGTCTGTCTTGGCCCAGTCCTTTGAAGCACTGGGGAGTCCAGTAAGCTGTTTTAGACATAGACATAGATCCAGGTATGAAGGGTTTCTTTCCTCCCTGGAAGGCTCATACTGCACTATAAAGATCACACTTAAATGCAGGTCTGGGCAGTACTCTTCTCTATTGCCCACTTTTGCTTCTCAAAATATACTGTCTTTTAATAAACTTTGTCTATATTCTCTATTATGACCTCTGGGTTGGGTATAAATTCTTTTATAGGCTGAACCCAGAGAATGAGTTTTTGCCATTATGGCCTCCTGGACCCATATTCCCACTATCACTCACACTCCTCACTGTGACTCAACATGGCGATACACCATTGGTGACCTATGTTGCACAGTGGTGTCTACGCTGAACTCCCTTAACCTCCTACCAGCAAAACACCACCTTCATTCTCAAAAGTCCTGCTCATCCACATTGATTCTCAAGTCTGCCCATTCATCCTTGCCTTACTGACCTTTGTACTTGGAGCCCAGGTATCACAGCTGGACAGCTGCAATCAACTATTGACCAATGTCCTGGCCTCCAGGCCCCAAAGGACACCATATTCTCCGGCCCTTAACCTGCCTACAGTGGCACTGTAGCCCTGCTCTTCCCACATCAAAAGGCCTGACTAGCTTCCCAGGGCCTGCAGAGTAAGTAACAATCCCATGACCTGGCTTCACAATCCTCCCATTGGTCCCAGTTGCCCATCTTGCCACAGTCTCAGGTGAAGTCTAGGCTGCAGTTAAGCTGATTTACACTGAGCATGTGTAACCAGTCTTTCCCAGCCTGGAGAAATGGAAATCCTTGTGCACTGTTGGTGAGAATGTAAAATGGTGCACCTGCTATCAAAAATAGCTTGGCAGTTCCTCAAAAAGATAAAACATATGTTCCTAGCCGCATTATTCACAGTAGCTAAAACATAGAAACAAAATAAATCTCCAACAACAGATGAGTAGGTAAATAAAATGTGGTATATGCCTAAAGGGAATATTGTTTTTGTTAGGTGCTATCCAGTTGGGTCCAATTTATAGTGACTCTACATATAACAGAATGAAATGCTCCCTGATTCCGTGAGAGGCACACAATCTTATTTATGCTTAAGCTCATTGTTGTAGCCCCTGTGTCAATCCATCTAATTCAAGGTCTTCCTTATTTTGTTGATCCACCACTCTCCCAAACATGTCCTTCTCCAGGGAATGGTCCCTCCTGACAACATGTCCAAAATAAATGAGACAGTCTAGCCATTCTTGCTTCCAAGGAGCACTCTGGTTGCACTTCTAGGATGGATCTGTCTATTCTTTTGGCAGTCCATGGTAAATTCAATATTCATCTCCACTGCCATAATTCAAAAGCATCAATTCTTGTCCTGTTGCCTTTATTCACTGTCCACCTTTCACAACTGTATGACGCAACTGAAAATATCATGGCATGAGTCAGGCACACCTTTGTCTTCAATATGACGTCTTTACTTTTCAACCCTTTAAACAGGTCTTTTCCAACAGCTTTTTCCAATGCGATGTGTTTTTTTGATTTCTTGACTGCTGCTTCTGTGGGTATTGATTGTAGAACCAAGTAAAACAAAATCTTGAACAACCTCAATCTTTTCTCTATCTAGCATGAAGTTACTTACTGACCCAGTTGTAAGGATTTTTGTTTTGTTGATGTTGAGGTGCAATCCATATTAAAGGCTGTTTTCTTTGATCTTCATCAGTAAATGTTTCAAATCCTCTTCACTTTCAGCAAGCAGATTTGTGTCATGTGCATAATGCAGGTTGGTAATGAGCCTTCTTCCAATCATGATGCCACATTCTTATTCATAAAGTCCAGCTTCTTGGATTATTTGCTCAGCATAGAGATTGAAGAGATATGGTGAAAGGCTACAGACCTGATGCACACCTTTCTTGACTTTAAACCAAGCAGTGTTTTCTTGTTCTGTTTGAATGACTGCCTCCTGGTCCATGTACAGATTAGTTAAGAGTGCAATTAACTGCTCTGGTATTCCTATTCATCACAGTGTTATCCATAATTTGTTGTGATCCACATGGTCAGCTGCCTTTGCATAGACAATAGAACATAGAGAGACATCTTTCTGGTATTCTCTGTTTTCAGCTATTATTCATCCATCTGATGTCAGCAATGATATCCCTGGTTCCATGCCCTTTTCTGAATTAGGCTTGATTTTCTGGCAGCTCCCTGTCTATATAGTATTGCAGTCTCTTTTGAATGATCGTTAGCAAAATTTTGCTTGTGTATGATATTAATGATATGGTTTGATAGTTTCCACATTCAGACAGACCCCCTTTCATGGGAATAGGCATAAGCATGGACCTCTTTCAGTCAGTTGGCCAGGTAATTGTTTTCTAAATCTCTTGACATAAACTAGTTAGCACCTCGGTGCTGCATCTGTTTGTTGAAATGTATCAATTGGTATTCTATCAATTCCTGGAGCTTTATGCATCTCTAATTCCTTCAAGGAAGCATTCACTTCTTCCTTCAATACCATTAGTTCTTGATCATATGCAACCTCTTAAAATGGTTGATCATCCACCAATTCTTTTTGGTATAATGACTGTGTATTCCTTCCATCTTTTGATTTTTTCCAATGTTATTTAATATTTTCCCTGTAGAATCCCTCACTATTGCCACTTAGGGTTGAATATTTCTTTTCTTCAATTCCTTAAGCTTGAGAAAAACAGCGTGTGCTCTTCCCTTTTGGTTTTCTATCTCTAGCTCTTTACATACATCATGATAGTATTAGATTTTGTTTTTTTGAGCTGCCCTTTGAAATTTGCTTAGTTCCTAACTTCATGTCTTCCTTTTATTTCAGCTGCTTGATTTCAAGGGTAAGTTTCTGAGTATCTTTTGACATGTAATTTAGCCTTTTTCCCCCCCTGTCTTTCTAATAACGTTTTGCTTTCCTCATGAATGATATCTTTGATATCATGCCACAACTCATCTGGTCTTGTATCATTAGTGTCTAATGCATTAAGCCTGTTCTTGAAGTGGTCTCTGCACTCAGGTGGAATATACTCAAGGTCATACCTTGGCTGCTGTACACTTCTGATTTTCTTCAGTTTCTGTCTGAACTTACATATGACCAGTTGATGGTCTGATCCAAAATGAGCACCTGGTCTTGTTCTGACATTTGATAATGAGGTTTTCCATTGTCTCTTTCCACAAATGTAGTCAATTTTGTTCCTGCATGTTCCATCTGGTGAATTCCATGTGTATAGTCCCTGTTTATGTTGGTAAATGAAATGTTTGCAATGAAAAAGTCATTGGTCTGAAAAAATTCTATCATGCAATCTCCAGTATCATTTCTGTCACCCAGGCCTTATTTATCAAATACTGAGCTGCCTTCTTTGCTTCCAACTTTTGCATTCCAGTCTCCAGTAATTATTAGTACATCCTTATTGCATGTTCAATCTATTTCAGATTGCAGAAGCTGGCAAAAACCTTCCTTATCTTCTTTTGTGGACTTAGTGGTGGGCACATAAATTTGAATAATAATCATATTAACTGTTCCTCCTTGTAGGTGTATGGATATTATTCTATCACTGACAGCACTGTACTTTTTAAATTATTAATGCAACCCTATTTCTCTTTAATCTGTCACTCCCAGCATAGTAGACTATATGATTATTTGACTCCAAATGGCCCATGCCAGTCCATTTTAGCTCACTGATGCCTAGAATGTCAATGTTTACATGCTCCATTTTCCTTTTGATGATTTCTAATCCTCCTAGATTCATGCTATCTACATTCCATGTTCCAGTTATTAATGGGTGTTTACAGTTGTTTCTCCTTATTTTGAATCATGCCATATCATCAAATGTAGATTCCTGGAGCTCTACTCCATTCCCATCATTAAGGTAGACTCTACTTTAAGGAGGCAATTCTTCCTCAGTCATCTCCTGAGTGCCCTCCAACGTGGAGTGGGGGTGTGTTCATTTTCCAGCACTATATCTGACAGTATTTCTCTGTTACTCATAGGGTTAGTTGTTTCAGGAGTGGGTTGCCAGGTCCTCCTCCCTAGTCTGCCTTAGTCTGAAAGCTCAGTTGAAACCTGTCCACCATGCTGGTATCTATAATACAGGTGGCATAGTTTTCAGCATCACAGCAACACTCAAGTTCCCACTGTATGGCAAACTGACAGACACATGGGTTATTCAATCTTAAAGAGAAAGAAAATTCTGACACAGGCACAAGGCTGATCCTTGAAGACATTATTCTTAGTGAATTATGAGTCACAAAAACACAAATATCATGATGTAACCTATATGAAGGAGCCAGAATAGTTATAATCACAGAGACAGAAAACAGAATGGAAGTTATCAGGGGCCAGCAGGAAGCAGGGGACAAGGTGTTGAGTGTTTAATGTGTACAGAGTTTTTCTTTGGGAAGATGAAAATATTCTGGCAATGGACGTGATAATGGTTGTACCACAATGTGAGTAGACTTAACACTACTGAACTAAACACTTATGAAGGTTTCATGGTCAGATTTATGTTATGTACATTTTCCTGCCATAACTGCCCTCCTCTGAAGAGGTCCTGCACTTCCTCAGACACACATATTTCACCAGCTTAATTTCCACCTCCCATCTCTTCTACGTCTGACCCCCATTTGAAAGATCCCCACCCAGTTCTCCATCCAAGTGACCTTTCATCCCCCAGACATGTTTGTCTCTCAGCATTCAAACTTTCCTTTTCTGAACTGCTTTTGTGACAGCTGAGAACATCAAAGGACCTTGGAGATCGTGTGGTCTAGACAGACGGGCAAATGGAGACACAGAGGAGCTGTAATTTGTCTGCATCCACCTGCTTGTCAATGACTGCATGGAACACAGAGCTGTTCAAGACTTACTGTCCCGAGTCACCTTTCATATGCAACGCTGACAATCCACAGCAAAGAATGGAGAACATGGAAAACAGCTTCTGAGAAGTCAAAGTAAACAGCATAAAGTCTGCAGTGAAGCCCTCGGTCCTTGGCTCATTTGCCCACAGCTAGTCCTCACATCCACCCTTATAGTTGTCCTTTTGCTTCACCATGTAATTTTGAGAGTTGTCAAATAAGTTGTATGAATTTCCAATCTATAAAACACTGGAACTGGTAGATTTTGAAAAGGAGGATTCTAATGGGGGAGAAAATATATTTACCAACAAAAAAAAAAAGAGAAGAGTATGGTCATTCTTTGGAATCTGTTGGGGACTGGTCCCAGGAAACCCTAAGGATACCAAAATCTGAGAAGATGCTCAAAGCCCTTATATTAAATATCATGGTATTTGCATATAATCTACACGCATCCTTCTGTATACTTTGAATCATGTCTAGGTTACTTGTAATATAATATACAAGGCAAAATCTATGCAGATAGTCGTTATATTCTATTATTTCTGGAATAACAACATGGAAAAAGTCTACATGTTTAGTACTGCTGTAATTTTTTTTGAGTATTTTCAAACAGAGGTTGGTTAAATTTATGCATACAGAACCTATGGATACTGAGGGCTGATTTTATTTGGGAAAAGAAAATCTATAAAATGCTGAAAGTAGTGAATCACAACATATAAACTCCTGACAGAAAGAGAGGAGAGAAAAAATTATTTTTAAAATTTGTAGATGTCTTGTTGTTAAGTGCCACTGAGTCAGGTCTGACTCATAGCAACCCTATGTACAACAGAATGAAATACTCCCTGACACTGTGCCAGGTACATAATCATTTTTATGTTTAAGCTTATTCTTGCAGTTATTGTGTCAATCCATCTGGCTGAGAGTCTTCCTCTTTTTTCTTTGACTCGACACTCCCCCATATATGATGCCCTTTTCCAGGGATTGGGCCCTCCTGACAACATGTCCAAAATATGTAAGATGAAGTCTAACCATCATTGCTTCCAATAAGCACTCTAGTTGCACATTTTCTAGAACAGATCTGTTAGTTCTTTTGGCAGTCCATGGTATATTCAATATTTGTCTCCAGCACCACAATTCAAAAGCATCAATTCTTCTCCTGTCTCCCTTATTCAACGTCCAGCTTTCACAACTGTATGATGCAACTGAAAATACCATGGGATGAGTTGGGTGCACCTTTGTCTTCAATGTGACATCTTTACTTTGCAACACTTTAAATGGGTCTTTTGTAATAGCCTTTTGCAATGCAATGCATCTTTTGATTTCTTGACTGCTGTTTTGTGTGAGTGTTGACTGTAGAACCAAGTAAAGCAAAATCTTGGACAATCTCAATCTTTTCTCCATGTATCATGAAGTTGTGTACTCACCCAGTTGTAAGGATTTTTATTTGGTTGATGTTGAAGTGTAACCTATATTGAAGGCTCTGTTCTTTGATCTTCATCAGTAAATGTTTCAAATCCTCTTCACTTTCAGCAGGCAGAGCTGTGTCATTTACATAATGCAGGTGGTTAATGAGTCTTCCTCCAATACCGATGCCATGCTCTTCTTCATAAAGCCCAGCTTCTCAGATTATTTGCTCAGCATAGAGATTGAAGAGGTATGGGTATAGCCCTGATGCTCACTTCTCTTGACTTTAAACTAGGCAGTGTTTCCTTTTTCTATTCAAATGACTGGTCCCTGTAAAGATTCCTCATGAGAACAACTGAGTGCTTTGGTATTTCCATTCTTCACAATGTTATCATTAATTTGTTGTGGCCCACATGGTCAGCTGCCTTTGCATTGTCAATAAAACATATAGTCATCTTTTTGGTATTCTCTGCTTTCGGCTGTTATCTATCTGATGTCAGCAATGATGTCCCTGGTTACATGCCCTCTTCCGAATCAGGCTTGAATTTCCAGCAGTTCCCTGTCAATATACTGCTGCAGTTGCTTTTGAATGATCTTTAGCAAAATTTTATTTGCATGAGGTATTAGGGATATTATATGACAATTTCCACATTCATTTGGATCCCCTTTCTTGGGAATAGACACAAATATAGATCTCTTCCAGTCAGTTGGCCAGGTAGCTGTTTTCCATATCTCTTGGCATAGACAAGTGAGCAACTCTAGTGCTGTATCAGTTTGCTGAAACATCTCAATTGTTATTCCCTCAATTCCTGTAGCTTTGTGTTTTGCCAATGCCTTCAAGGCAGCTTCCACTTCTTCCTTCAATACCATTGGTTCCTCATCATTTGCAACCTCTTAAATGGTTGGTCATCCACCAATTCCTTTTGGTATAATGAGTCTTATTCCTTCTATCTGTAATACCAGTGGCATAGCTTTCAGCATCACAGCAACACACAAGCCCCCACAGTGTGGCAAACGGACAGACAAGTGAGAGTTGTAGATGTCTAGGATGATTTAATATTTTTTAAAAAAACCTCACGTAAATTGCCTTTGAAGACATCACTAGGAGAGCATGCACCTGCTTACTCTGTGACTCTGAAAGAGCCTCCCCTATTTATTCTGTTTAAGCAGTGAAAAAGAGAAAAAATTTACTCTAAAAGAGTAACTGTTTTGCTAATAGTTGCTTCGGTTATCTAGAAAATTGTACTTGGATGGTATCTCTCCTTCCCCCACCATGCAAAAGAAATGAAACCTCACAACAGTGTGGTGGCTTGCCGGCTCTGCTTTTGCAGGTAAAATAGCAGAGATAAGTCTTTTGTGAAAGAGACGTCCCTCAGTCTGCCATGCATCCCACATGCTCAGGGACTATAAAATAACTTCTGAACCCCATAAAAAACACCAAACATGTATGCACTGCATGGCTTTTCCTCATCTACTGCTTCGTGGAAATGCCCCTTCCTTTCTCCTGCATTGCAGCTCATGGAGCTTCTACTCATGTCCTTACTCAAGTTTCTCCTTTCACTAAAAGCTTCTTTCACTTGATAAGAAGTAGTTTCCCTGATGCTGAGAAAATCCATGCATTACCTTTTTGTATTTCAGTAGATTGGTTGCATCAAGTGTGTACTTGTTCACGTCACAGATTCAAGCAGACAAACCTAACGTTCAGTTCTTACTCTATCAGAATTTTCTACCATCCTCACTAATTTAGAGTCCCTTCTCACGTCATTATGTTGGGTTCCAGTGCCTCGGAGGACTGGGCTTTGCACAGGTGATCTGCCAGTTTCATGTGGTCCAAACTCAAATGACACATTTGTTTTATCCTGATTGATTTTTCTGATGGCTGTTATTTACCGTGGATTGTGTTTTATATTAGACACATAAAGATGAACATGGTAAAAGAACTCTGCTTTCTGGATTCACATTCTAGGGATGAGGGCACGTAGGTAAACAAAATTATTGTAAATATTATGATAAGCACATAATAGAATCAGGCCAAGGTGTCAGGAAATGAATCAGAGGGCCTCTCCACCCAGTGGAGGGTATGGACAATTTGATAGATGCTTCACCAGGCCTGAAGACTGAGCGGGTGTCTGCCCAAATCAGACAAATGCAAAGCAGAGCAAGTTGTTAGGTGTGGCAGGCCTGAAGCAGTGCTATAAGTACAGCTTTGCTCTGCAGTGCAAAGGCAGATGGGGTGGGAACGAGGTGGGAGGGAAGGCTGGCGAGCAAATGAGGGCCTTGCCATGGAGGTCTGCTAAGTCATCCTCAGAGGTGCGGCCCTGTCCTGGAGCACAGGGGAGCCAGGGTGGTGTTTTAACAGCGGAGACATAAGGCCTTTCTAGGATGGTCACCTCCAGGAGAGTAGAGCATGGTCGGATGACAAGAAATGACACCAGGAACAACAAGGAAGGAGCCTCCTGGGCAACAGGAAATGACCAAGGCCAAAACTAAGACTGTTGCTAGGCAGGTTAGCTTAGGCATCAGCAGGCAAGGGGAGGAAAAGGAGATTGAAATGGACTCCTGCCCTGCAGCCATGGTGGATGAGGCCACGTGCTCCTTTAGAACATTGGAAGGACATTCTCTAATGGGCTCCACACTCTAATCCAAGCCATTGCTGCTTTTTAGAAAACAAAGACCCTGGGCTCATGTCACACAGGGTACCCAGAACGGGGTGCCCAGGGCTGATATCACACTGGGCATGTAGGAGTTTGGACTCGTCGACTCTTCTCTTCTCTTCTCTTCTTTTCCCTTCCTTCCTTCCTTCCTACCTTCCTTCCTTTTCTTCCTTCTCTACTTCTTGCCTTTGGCTTTGCTCTTCTTTCTCTAGCAACTGCCTGCACTCCTCTCCCTTCTCTCAGGCCTGCCATCTTCTCAACCTAAGGTCCTTTTTCCTCAGGAAGCCTGCTTAACTCTGTTCTCTCTGACTCTACCTTTACCTAGGAAATAGAATTGTCCTTATGCAGATTCACCGAGGGAACCCAGTTTATCTGAAGTTCCTTCCGAGGTTTACCTAAGCTTTTCCAGCTGCCCCAAACTTCTCTGTAATTATTTCTAAATGGTGTACTATTTTTTTTTTTTAATAAACCTTATCTATACTCCACTGGGGCCTGCAGCCATACCACTGTGGCATCCGATCCCATCAGATCTTGGAAGCTAAACAGGGTCAGGCCTGGTTAGTACTTGGATAGGAAACCACCTGGGAATACCAGGTGCTATAGGCTTGGGAAAAGGACCTGGCACTCCCAAAAAATAATGCCACTAAAACCCTAAGAATAGCAGAGAAGCATGACAATAGTGTTTCACCTGTTGTGTGTAGGGTTGCCATGAGTAGTACACCGACTTGACAACACCTAACAACAATACTCCACTATAACTTCTGTGTTGGGTATAAATTCATTTACATGTCAGATGTAAGAACCAGGACTATGTTTCCAAATTGCCAGATCCATGCTCCAGACCTACTTCTCCAGTAACCCCGTGACAGTGGAGATGATGCAAAGGGAGAAGAGGCTGGGGTGAACTTGGTTGGAGAATGGCATGAGCCCCAAGGGGTGGGGAGGAATGTGGAGTGGCTCCAGCTACAGGTAAGAAATGGGTTATAAGTTAAACTTTTGGTATGCTGATTTGAGGAGCTGTGTAATAGGTCTGAAGTCCGCAGACAGGCCTTTTTTAGAGACATTGATTTAAGCATTTTTATACAAACTGAGACTGCAGGTATAGATGGGATTAACCAGGAAGAGTCTTTAGACCACGAAGAAGGAACCCAGTTTGTCCAAGAGCTGTCTGCACTCCCATGATCACTGTGGCATTATTCACAATAGCCAAGATCTGGAAGCAACATAAATGTCCTTCAATGGATGAATGCATAAAGAAAATGTGGAGAATACATATACAGTGGAATACTATTCAGCCCTAAAAAGGAAGGAGTTCTGTCATTTGTGACAACGTGAATGGAGTTGGAGAATAATATACTTAAGGAAATTGGCCAAACACAGAAAGACAAATATTGCATATTCTCATTTATATGTGGAGTCTAAAACAATTGAATTCATAGAAGCAGAGAGTAGAGTGATGGTTCCCAGGGGCTAGAAGGGGAAGGAAAAGGATAGGAAAACAGAAGATGTTGGTCAAAGGGTACAAAGTCTCATACCAAAGAAATTTTAGTGATCTACTGTTCTGCAAGGTGACCGCAGTCAATAATGATCTATATTTCAAAATTTCTACAGTATTTTTAATGTTGTCAGCAGACACATACACACAAAAGATAAACTGGTACGATGATGGCTGTGTTAATTAGCTTGACTGAATCTTGCTATAATGTATACAAAGATCAGCATATCACATTATATGCCATAAATATACTTAAATATGCATAATTATTATTTGTCAATTAAAGATGGATGATGGATGGATAGATGGATGGATGGATAGATGGATGGATGGATAGACAGATCGACAGAAAGAAAAGTAGGAGATCAGGATGCAGGCCTGGGTTATACAAAGCTTTGGGAACAGAGCTCATGGCTCCACAAAGGAGGCTGAGAAGTCCCAATGACAGAAAGACACAGAGAGGCAGAAGATATTGGCATCAGGCAAGCAGTGGTGAGCGAGGGATGCTCAACAGTGCCAAGCACTGCAGCAAGATTTCATAAGATGGAGATGAAACTGATCAGCCGGATGAGGCAGGAAGGAGCTCACTCATGCTCCTCCCAATGATGGCTTCAGAGAAGAGGCTGGGATGGACTTGGGCTCCGTAGATTTGGAAGCTGATGAGAGCTGAAGTGGGAGTAGTTAATTGGGGATTTTTCTTTCACTTCCTTGCAACTGTCAAGCTTATTCTTGCCTCAGGACCTCTGCTCTCTTTTTCCCCTCTGCCTGGTATGCTGCCCCCTCACCCCAGGTTCTGGCACGGCTGGGTCCTTCTCACTACCTAAATCTCAGCTCAAAGGCTACCTCTCAGAGGTTCTCCATTGCACTCTCGGAAACACTGCCCCTCCTTGGGTCCCCATCCCAGCCACTCCGTCACCTCTTCCACATTACCCCTGTCTAGGTCTCTGATTGCACATTATGTGAATGTGGTTACCCACCTCCCTGCTTATGACTGCTCACTCCACTGGAAGGTCAGCTCCATGAAAACCAGAACTTTGAAAAACCCTGATGAATATGTGTTGCACAGAAGAAAAACAAGAAGGGAGAAGAAAGGGAAGGTTCTTGACTCACAAGGGAATAAATACATCAGGCAAATCTAGAGGAACTTACAGAGTTGAAAGAGTGCTTTCTTAAAAAAAATTGGAAGAAGAAATATAACTTCTTCATTCATATACTGGGAGGAACAGACAGAAATGGATAGTGAAGACACATGGATGGAATGAGGAAGTGAGAGGTCTACAACCAAGATCTACAACCCAGGAAAGGACTTGGCATACACAGGAAAAGTCATCCAGGTCCCCAAAAGAAGACAGAGGAGGAGAGTGGAGGTACAAAGTTTGGGACAACAGAGTGAGGGATTAAGGGTATAATAATAGGCTTGATAGGAGCGCTGCAAGGCTGGTATGGGAAAAAGATTACATACCCAAGGTTTATACTCCCGAGGTCCCAAGGTCTGTCTTTTCTTCAAAGAGAAGGAGTAATAAAAACTGACAAAAAACCATTATAGTTCTACATCTCTAACACCTCTAACTGGCACTATAAATTTTTGATCCCCTGTAATCTCTCGTCTTCTTTCCCCTTACTCCCTTGTGCCTTGCAAAACAGACAATCTGGTAAAGACAAGATTGTAAGGTCCAAGACTCAGCCAATATGGTGAGACATAGCCTTAGGGTCTGTGTTAGGGATAAAACTCAAAACAGCCCTTCCGCCAGTGTGCTGGCTGCTTTCATCAGCTGGCCACCTTTCTGTAGAAGTAATGTTGCCTGGCCCAGACATCTTTGTTTCTCTGAGTGTCTCTTTTGACATCAGGGCTCATTTCCAACACTGGGACGGTAACACTGAGCTGAGGAAAGATGAGGAAAGGGATTGGAAAATAACACGGAGGTACAGCTGGGCTGGAGTTCCTAAAGCAGCACTGACATCAGCATGCACACTCAGCGTTCTTCTCCAGCAGCAGGAAGAGCAGAGGTCAAGGAAAAAGCAAGATGGCGCCTCACTACTCCAGGGCTGAGCTCCACAGGGCAGGGAAGGAGTCCTGGAAGGTGTGTGTTGGAAGGAAGTGCTTGAAGGAATACAGTGTGGGTCTAGGCTGCAGGAGGAGCAGTAAAGCCTAAGTGCTAAAGAACAAGGATCAAAGTGCACGTGCAGTGAGAATAAACAACAAAGAAAGAGATTAAAGTCAGAAGGATTCTGGAATCTAATCCACACCTTTTGGACAGGTTTAGAGGGCTACAAAATTAGGTGCAGATTGGAATCATGTGTAGCAAGCTCTCAAGAATATATGGTATTAACCGAAGGAATGGGGGAAAATGGACCCTGAGGATGTTTAAAGTTTAACCTGTTCCAGGTGATACACAGGCTCAGGAAGCGGCTTTCCTGGAAATTGAGCCTCTTTGCATTTTTCCTCCACTGCTGTTTTAAATCAGCCAGACTCAGTAACAGAGCACTCAAGAACTCAAGTACACACATCTTTTCTTCATTTCAGTTCTTATTACGCAACAACTATGGGTTTCTTGGGGCTGGGATTTCGCTCAGTTGGTAGAGCACTGCTCTGCAGTCTCTGAGATCCCGACTTTGAGTCCCAGCACTGCAATATGGGAGAAGGACATGGCAACCCGCTCCCAAGGCAAGCCCGAAAACAAGTTAGCCATTGAAAACCCTATGAGGGTTGCTATGAGTTAGACTCGACTGGATGGCACCTAACAACAATAACAACAATGAGTTTCTAATGCAGAAATAGCAGATCCATCTCTTTCCATAACCTTATTTTAAGAAGCCAACTATCAGAAATTGCACATGCTAGACGCCTACCTAGATGAAGTAGAATTCAAGAGGCCAGGCAGTGCAGGTAGAAGCAAAGACAATAGGGAGTTCTGCAGGGTCCCAGAAGAAACATCTGAGGAAGGAAGTCAGAGCAGCCATTATCAGGCTATGCTTCTGAACAGCTGCCAATGCTTCCTCTCAAAACACAGTGGAACCATCTACTCAGGATGTTGTTGAAAAGTAGAAACTTAAAATACAGGAAGCAGCAGTGAGTAGAAGCTAAAAGGTCAAAGGCCATGGAATGTGTGTCCCAGCTATTGTCTTTGGCCATCCACTGACCTTGTCCACAGGTAACTATCTAATCAACTTGCCATCAAAATATAAGACACACAGCCTCACTGTAATTTACATTACCACTGACTTATGTCTATTTTTCAAAACATGTTCACAAATATTATCTTGATTTTAAAGAATCTTCCATAGAGGTAAGCCATTTCCTCATTTTCTGTTATACATAGGTGAATGGAGGCAGAGAATTTAAATAATTAACTTGTTCAAGATGACACATAATGTGTTTGCAGACTGGTGATATGATTGTGAATTTAACAGCAATGTCATGATTAAGATCTTTCAAGGTATCAACTTTACCATAAAAGGGATGCTTATAATTCCTTTCTGTTCTTCTTTTCCCTTTAAAACTGACTTATGAGAATATAAAAACATTAAGATTATTGAAAGAGCTAACCAATTTTCCAACATATACAAGAAAACTCAGAGTTAAACTCACCCTTGAAGAGTAAAATAATGTATTATTGATAGGCATTTATATTTATTTGTTTAAGATATGGGATTAATAGTAATAACTACTTCTTCATAGGGATATTATAAAGATTAATAAAATTAATACATAGAGAACAGGCATGCCTGGTGCACAAGAAATACTCAATGATGTTACCAATAATATTTTTCATTAATGTTAGTATTGTACCACTCCATTTTGCTCTGTTAATCATTGAATGTATTATTGCTCTTGGTCAAACAGGCCAGGACTCTAGAGAAAGTGCCTCTTAGTGCTATACTGGCCCTCAAATATGCTTGCAAGCAGAATCCAGTTATTGCTTCTGTGGACCTATAAATATAAGATTCTTGCTATTCTTGTAAAGAACCTTAAGACGTGCGCGCGTGCACACACACACACACACACACATGCATATATGTATATATGTATACATAATTGTTGTTGTTAGGTGCCATCGAGTCGGTATCCAACTCATAGTGACCCTCATAGGGTTTTCAATGGCTGACTATTTTGGGATTGCCTTGGGAGTGGATTGCCAGGTCCTTCTCCCATTTTTGCGGTGCTGGGAATTGAACTCAGGACCTCAGAGACTGCAGCGCAGTGCTCTACCAACTGAGCTAAATCCCAGCCCATGTATACATAGTATTTGAGTCAAATTCATTTTTTTTCTAGAAATAATGCAATAATATTTTAGGTGCTGCTTCTTAAACCCATTTTTAATGTATAATATCAACTGAAAATTCTGAGTCATTGACCCCAAAGCCCTTGTCATTTACCATGATCTTTTATCTAACCATACCTCCTCATTTTAACCATCCACAGTGGTTAGTAAAACCCTATATCATAACACACCCACACCATCATCCACAATCACTAACATTAGAACAGGGTGCTTTCCTCTGCCAGACACACTGAGTCGCCTTGGCTTTTCCAGATGGGCTTCTGAGTTTGGACAACACCCATGTCAAAGATGCCCAGTTCAGTTTGGATCCACCACTGAATCTGTACCACCGAAAATAAGACATTTAATGAGTCAGTTCCAGTTTTCTGGTTTTAAGAATCAGATCACAGTGTACATGCAAACCATCAACATAAAATACTCTGCACTTCAAGGAAAGTCATAATTTGCATCTCTTGAAAACATTGATTTTATTTAACTGAGTCATCTAATTACTCAGTAGTAGGTATTCATTTTAACTTTACAAACAGGCTATAAGATTGAGTCTACTGGTTATTTGGGGGGAAAATATATGTGTATTTCTGAGGAATTTCTAAACTAAAGATAAAACACAACCAGCTGAAGAGCAAGAAAAAAATTAATTCTAGAAAGCAGGTCACAATTTTCTACCATAATGACATTTATACTCAGCTGTGCTAGTAGAAATTGGTAAGCTTAGAAAAGAGAGATTCTTGAGTCCTACACCAGACCTATTAAATTGATGTCTGAGGACCAGCTTTCCAGATCCACTGGTTTATCCCAAACTAGTAAATTTTGAGTCTTTGGTGGTAGATGGTAAAAATGAAGAACAAGCCATTATAATAAATAATAATCAACACAGCTTCTGATGAGAGGTAAGCTATGACCAAATGCCCAATGAATAGGTACTAGGAATTTCTGTTTGTTCCATTATTGTTGTTGTTAGGTGCTGTGGAGTCAGGTCTGACTCATAGAGACTCTATGTACAATAGGATGAAACACTCTCCGACACTGTGCCATGCCTGGTACTACATCAGTGCTTCTCTGCTACTCATAGGGTTTTCGATGGATGACTATTTCAGGAGTGTTTCTGGAGTGGGCTGCTGGGTCCTTCTCCTACTTTTGTAGTGATGGGGACTGAACCCAGGGCCTCAGAGCATGCAGGGCAAGCACTCTACCAATGGAGCTAAAACCCAGACCCATTTGTTCCATGATGGTCACAAAAAGGGAAATGCCCACAACAACCTAGAAAAGAAATGTGAAAAGGCACCCGCACCTTTGAATACCCCCTTTCTAATGTAGACAAAGTCTGAAGTTGTTGCCCAAACACTGGCGGCATTTTCTATGAAATCTGACTAATGTATGATTTCTTGCAAATGGTCTAAGGGCTACAAGGACAGTAGGTAAAGGTAATTTGGTATCAAATAGAGGAATGTGCTTTTGTTAACCCATTATTCCCTAACTCCTTCACTCAGTCTCTCACTAAGCACCTTTCATTTTTGGTAATAGACGAGAACATACAAAAATGAATAAAACACAGGCCCCCTGTGGAGTGGGTACAAATTGGAGCACAGGAACAGAAATGAGTAGATATGGTGCTGTGGACAGAACTTTGGACTCTGGGAAAAGTCCACAGTCCTGCTGGGGAGGTTTGGGGAAGACCACTGAGACAGCAAAGTATCTGGATTAAGAGGAGGAGCTACGCAGCATGTGAACTTAATATGGAATGAGTGAGGAGGACTTTCCAAAGCACCTGACCAGAAAGGAGGAGAGCATGGAGAAAGAATATGGTGCATTGAGATAACTGTGCAAGCCGGGTAAGGCTGGTGCAGGGGCTGGGTGAAGAATACAATAGGACATGAAGTGGACCAGCCAGACACATTCCGGATCACAGAAGACCTTGTGAGGATGGCTGACCAGGTCTCACCATTTGCCACCATATGGGTTGTTGTTGGCTTGGTCTGGATCTTAACTTAGTTGTTGTTGTTGTTAGGTGCCGTCAAGTCGGTATCCGACTCATAGCGACCCTCATAGGGTTTTCAATGGCTGTTTCAGGATTGCCTTGGGAGTTCTTTTATTTCTGGACAATCACCACAGTTAAAACATAGCCCACAATAATGTGAATATTAAGCTGGAAAAAGTATGTTCTAATCGTCATGAGCCCCATGTGTCTGTTAGCTTGTCCTGCTGTGGGGACTTTCGTGTTGCTGTGATGCTGGAAGCTATGCCACTGGTATTTCAGATACCAGCAGGGCCACCCATGGTGGATAGGTTTCAACTGAGCTTTCAGACTAAGACAGACTAGGGAGAAGGACTTGGCAGCCCACTCCTGAAACAATTAGCCATTGAAATCCCTAAGAATAACGGAGAAACACTGCCAAATATAGTGACAGGAAATGAGCCCCCCAGGTTGGAAAGAATTAAAAGACAATTGGGGTAGAGTTGACCTTAATGACAAGAATGGAGTAAAGCCCCTGGGACCTCCATTTGGCACGACTCAAAATGAGAAGAAATACAGTAGCTACAACAGTGGGTCAAACATGAAAAAGACCATGTGCATGGCACAGTGTTGGGTGATGTTTTGTTCTGTTATATATAGGGTTGCTATGAGTTAGACCTGACTGGATGGCACCTAACAGCAACAACAATCACCAGGCAGTACTGAAGAAAGCCTCCAATGAGTCCTATGCCACTTTCCTCTATATCCTCAGAAACACACATAGACAGAGCCGGGCATGGTGGCCCACGCCTGTAATCCCAGTGATTCCGGAGGCAGAGGCAGGAGGATCGCAAGTTTGAGACCAGAGGCAGTCTGCATAATTTAGCAAGATCCTGTCTCAAAAAGAAGAAAAAAAGAAGGGGGCTGGGGGTGCAGCTCAGTGGTCCAGTACTTGCAAAGCATGCAAGCATGAGGCCCTGGGTTCAACCCCCAGTACCACCAAAAAAAAATATATATATACAGGAGAAACACACACAGACACTGACACAGACTGCAACGGATGATCCCCAAGGGAAAGGATCCCATACAAGGAGAAAGTAGAAAGTGGTTTTCCTTTGGTGCGAAGAACACACTAGGTAACAAATACTGACTCCTGGAAGTTGGAGGTTTTGTCAACCCAACAGGAACATGCTTTTGAACAAAACCACCTGCTCAGGAAGCCAAGCTGTGTTTCAGTCATGCTGATCTCCTGAATGGTGGCAAGTCATGAGGGGACTCCTTAGACAAAAACGCCAGGGGAAGTTCTTACAGGAGGGACTGCCTGGGAGAGAGACCTGAATTTTCATCTGTGGACATGGGACTGAGCATTTCTTTGCCTCAGTGTCTTCACTTCTAAAATAAAAATAATCCTAATAAAATAGCTACCTGATAGGGCAATTGGAAGGACTTAGAACAATACCTCAAAATATTTCAAGCACTTGATAAGTGTCAGTTAGAATATTATATTACGGAGCTGGGCGTGGTAGCGCACGCCTGTAATCCCAGCAGTTTGGGAGGCGGAGGCGGAGGCAGGAGAATTGCAAGTTTGAGACCAGAGGAAGTCTGCGTAATTTAGCGAGACCCTGTCTCAAAAGGTAAAGGGAAAAAAAAAAGGGGGGGCTGGGGGTGCAGCTTAGTGGTCCAGCACTTGGCAGAGCATGCAGGCTTGAGGCCCTGGGATCTACCCCTAGTACTGCAAAAAATAAAAAATAAAAAAATAAATAAATAAAATTATATTACAGCATGGGGAGAAAGGTTTCAGTTCCCCCACCCTCAAAACAGCATGAAGCCATGGACTTGTCAAACAGAGATGGTCAACTCTATTGCATGACGCCTAACAAAGAACATCGCCACACCCACGGACCCCACTCCCTGACAGTCACAGGCTTGGATACTATTCGCGGTTAAGGCTCTCCCACCTCTACATCTGGTGATTTCTTTTAAGCAGCAGTTCACAGCCGTGGCTGCTCCGTGGAACCCCCTGGGGGGCTTTGAAATCACTGATGCCTTGGCCCACTCCTCCAGACTGTGATTTAATTACTTTACAGTGTGGCCTGGGCTCCCCGAGAGATTGTAATGTGCAGCCGAGGCTGGAAGGCATTACTTCAGGGAGGATGATTTCAACGCTTCCATAATCCAGTGATTTCCATATGGAGGCGAAGCCATTCCCAGGCAGTCTCCGGGCACTGGTCTTTGGCCAGGAACATACTGTTACTCTTCAAAACAAATCTAGAACTTAAGTAATGACAAAAATAATGCCCCTGACTCTAGTGCTGAACTGCTCTTTTACTATCAATTATGTCAGTAAAGAGGTGCTAATGTTGTGGAGGCCCAACGTGATAGAGGTTATTTGTCCTGTGAAAGCTAATATTCAAATGAAATGGGAAGGAACAATATTGAAATCAAGAAGCACTTCCAGACCCCTGCATTCATTATTCTCCTTAAGAGGGTCTTTAAGAGCATTTTGTGTCTTTCCCTTGTGTGCAACAATAATGGCTTTGATAGGCTCGGGTTTCCCTTATATACGGAATCCTTGTCATTTTACGTGATTAATGTTGGGATGGTGGAAATTTCCATGAGAAGAATATGTAGAGGAAATATTTGGAAATCCTCAAAGGGTAAGTGGGTTTATTAATGGCTGCTATTATGAGATGTGGGTTGTTATGATGTGAGGAGACAGAACTAGAAGAAATATGAGAAAATATTATATACAGAGGGGAAAGGATCCATGTGTAAAACTTGTGTAAAGTTGCCTTCTGGGTTCAGGGTCCTGTCTGTCCACATAAATCTAGAATTATTACAGCTGTCACAGACACAAAGACACTTCAAGAGCCACAGGTTAAAAATAAACAACAAAAACCACCTCAGTCTCTGTCCCTGTCCCCGTTTGTATGAGAGACTGTTCTCTGGGCAGATCACAGAGTGCGCTCTAAACAACTGGAAGACTCAATCTGTGGTGAGAACCGGACTTCTCAAAATGCCACCTGGGGGTTAGTGGTGCTGGGGCCCTGCAGACTGGCCTTAGGTTTCATCAATGTTAATTTGATGCGGCACTGGGCTCACGCCTGTAAGCCCAGCGACTCGGGAAGTAGAGGCAGGTGGATCGCAGGTTTGAGGCCAGAGGCAGCCTGTGTAACTCAGCGAGACCCTATCTTAAGATAAAAAATAAAAAAACAGGCTGGGGGTGCAGCTCAGTGGCAGAGCACTTGCAAAGCATGCGCAAGGCCTTGGGTTCAATCCCCAAGTACCACATACAAAAAAACAAAAAGATGCATCTCAATGTATTCTTTTTCTTCCATTATGATACCATAAAACCCAGATACCATTTCATCTTTCTCAGTGTGTCTTATTCTCCTCCATGTATTTGTTATGACTTAACTATGTCATTGATGAAAAATTCTGGTACCCAAAAAAAGGTGTAAGAATTACTCTTCTACCAGGCAAATATCCAGAATTAAAGGATGTTCATGCACATGCAAAAACTGAAGCTCTGGATAGTTATTATTCCTCAGTAAGGACGTTGGGAAGCTGTGAGCCTTCACAAGGACCTAAAAAGAGAGGCATATTTCTCGTCTCAGGCTGAGAACAGATTTTGCCCCATGGAGCACATGAATGCCTGTCTGCAGGAGAGAATTTTGCCCCCCTACACTGGGACTCTGTTAGAGAACCAGGCATGATATAAACAGTGGGATAACAGATAGCTCTTTATAATGTACAGAGCCCTAAAAGAACGCTACTCCTTACAATAAGCTTATTTCCTCAGGTTTGAATTACAAATAACTCGAGCCATGCATATCGCAGTTGCCTCCCCATTTAAATTTTGAATAGGAAACCAGTAGTGTACTTTATACAAACCCAGCCCAAAGCAGAGACGCTTCAGCATCTCTGGGGATGTGCAATTTTCTGAGGTTCAGAGATATGGAGTCTATCATGCTGTGGGTGTAAAATGCATTTAGAAATGGGGGCTTTTGTTTCATATCCCCGCAAGCTTATCCCAGGAATGCATTCTTTTAAATTAGGGCAAATGCTGACAATATGGGAGAAAGCAGAAGGACTCGGTATTCCCAATGAATAGCCAGCCTTTCTAAAGGTTCCATGCTGCAGCAGCTTCAGTGAAGAGCCACGCAGCCCACCCTCAAGCTCTGCTGTGCTGAGCCTCCTGAGCCAGGGAAGGTTTCTAGGTCCATACACTTAGCAAGCTCCTTATTTGGTTCAGGTCATTTGCCTGCACAAGTACCTAAAATGTTCTCCATTGCTGGAAAATGCACAGTGAAATTCTTTTTCCAAGTTTTAAAGGCTGTCATGAATTAGACAATAGCCTTATAATGAGACCAGTTCTCACATGTGGCTAATAAAATCACACCCTTGCCAATCAGGTCTTACTCTTATTAACCTTATTGTTGTTGGGTACCATCCAGTGGTATCCCACTCATAGCAACCTTCATAGGGTTTTCAATCACTGATTGTTTTGGGATTGCCTCGGGGGTGGATTGCCAGGCCTTCTCCCATCTTATTAACCTACTGTCTCCCTTTTGTTCCCTGAATGCCTGGTACCCATTCAGTCTCCTGCCCTGGATATCTGTCTTAATAGTCACCACCTTATTAATCTCTGCCCTGTTTTTATCTTCATGTATCTGTGATGTCTCATTGTCCCAACTATAGATGCTGTTGTTGTTGTTGTCAGGTGCTGTCTAGTCGGTGTTTGACTCATAGCGACCCTACCTACAACAGGCAAATACTACTGTCAGTGCTTCTCTGCTATTCACAGGGTTTTTAATGGTGGATTGATTTTTTGGGGGGTTGCTGGGTCCTTCTCCCAAGCCTACAGCACCTGGTGTTCCCAGTCAGTCTCCCATCCAAGTACTAACCAGGCCCAACCTGCTTAGCTTCTAAGATCTGACAGGATCGGATGCCACAGTGGTAGGGCTGCAGGCCCCAGCTATAGTAGGGACCACAAATTATTTAAACATTTTTTCTACATCCAAAGACCTGAAAAATGGGTCAACAGTGAGCATTACATCAATAAACACCAATGGAGAGCTGTGACCATAAAGGCTGCCATATAGTCAGCGATAACAAGGTCCCAGGTCTCTAGCTAACCACCCTCTGCCCAAGGTCTCCACCAAAGGCCACCCAGACCTCCTCTCAACCCTGAAATCGCAGCACAGGGCATCCCAAATAGATCTCAGAACAGCACTGGGAAAAGAGAGTCCCAAACTGAGGACAAGCACACCTTTTTGCCGTCAAAAATTTGTAGTCAAAAACGACGTCATCATTTCTATATCCGTGATGCCTAGCACAGCAGTGGAAGCAGAGAAGAGTGCTGAGCACCTGCTGCTAGGTGAGGATACAATCGGTTACAGCGCTAGAATCTTGCTGCCCCAAGAATGATTCAGAGTTTAACTTAACAACCCAGTTTTATGTGCAAAGCTAGAAATTATGGAGATGTCAGAGATAAAACAACATTTCCTCTTCCTCAGTAACTTCTGAACACACTTAGAGGCATTCACAATAAATTTTTAAGGGTTTCAGAACACTGGCAGGAGTGGAGAGGTTTTTTTCTACTCACCACTTGATATATAGGCAAACAAATGCACACATCCTCATGCGAGCTCTTTCCATCAGCTCCAAATACCTGTCACTCCCATGAAATACACACACGTGATCCATAAATATATGCACACAAGGCACAGCATAATTGCTACTCTCTTTCTTGCCTCACTGCTAAGCATCTAGGTCAGCACCATCAAACAGAATTTTCTATGATGATGGAAATGTTCTTAATCGTGCTGTCAGAAGGTTGCTGCACCTGTGAACTGTGGCTAGTAATGCTGAGGGCCTGAACTTTTCGTGGTATATGCTTTTAACTAGCTGTGGCTGTAGATAGCCACATGTGGGAAGTGGCCGCCATGTTGGACAGCACTGTTTTGGGTGATACCATCTCCATCTGAAGCCCGCTTCCTCTCCTTCCTTTCCTCATCACACTACAATCTTATTTCTGTCCCTGCCACTGCACTAAAGATGCCCTCACCAACCCAGGTTATCAATGACTTTCTGAAGCAAAATCCAATGGATGCTATAGGAACCCCCTTTCCTTAGAATTCAGTACTAATGCCTCCTCTCTCCATCTAAAACTCCTTTCTTTCATTGGCATTTAAGGTGACAGAGTCTCCTGATTTTCTGCTTCCTGTTGGCTACACACAGTCTCCTGCACATGGGCCTCTCCTCTGCCTATCACTCAACTGTGCACTTCGATCTCAGATCTCTTTCCAGTGTAAACATTTCCACAGAGAATCTCATCCATTTCCACAGTTTAAGTTTACATGGATATCCTAATAATACCCAACTCTATCACTCCAAATGGGATTTCTATTTTCAGCTCCAAACCCATATTCCAATTGTGTCGGTCATCTCTCTGGTGTGTCTCCTCAGAGACACCTCAAAAATCACCCTCCAAACCTGGGCAGATCACCTCCCTTGGTCTAGTTCTGCCTCTTAGGAGGAGCTGTGAATGACAACATCACATGAGCTGCCCAAACCCCTCTCCGTCCATCCCATAATGAGCACAGGAGAAGCTTTATGCACATGCTCACTACAACCAACATCTGATCATCACCAAGCTCTGGGGGTTCTACTCCCTCAGAGTCTCTGGATCACCCACCCTAATTCTTCTATGACACCTCAGGCCCACAGCTACTCAGTTGGTGTCACTAAAGTACTCTCTGTGGAACCTCCAATTCATTCTCTATAGAGCAGCCCATGTGGCATTGCTAAGTGCAATTCTGACCACAGCACTCTTCTGTTTAAACCCCTTCAATGGCTCCCTGGTGTCTCAAGGGAAAGCCCAAAGATATATAAACATAAGGCACTTCATTATACCTGGTCCTCAATGATCTTCCTGGCCTCTTTTCAACATGCCTGGACCCTAAATTCAAAGATCCAGTCAAAATGGATCCTAGCCATATTAATTCACTAAGCTCCGGCTTTCTCTAGAGCTTTCTATATTTCTACCATGGGCCTCCTCCCCCAGTCCCAGTCTACCTTCTCCCCTCCCTATCAGCTCCCTTTCATCCCTTTACACTCAGCCCAGAATACCTCCCTCTGGGAATCCATCCTTCCCAGATGGCCTTCTTAAGAAGGCTGTTAGGATGGGTCCCAATCCAATCTGGCAGGTGTTCTTAAAAGAAGAGGAAATGTGGACACAGAGGAGGAACACTAAGGATGTGCACTCACAGAGAAAGGACCTTATGAAGATGCAGCAAGAAGATGGTCATCTTTTAGGCAAAAAGAGACACTTCAACAGGAACCATGGCTGCTGAGACCTTGATCTTGGACTTCTAGCCTCCCAAAGTGTAAGTACACTTTACATCACTTGGTCTGGCAGCCCTAGCAAACTAATCCAACCAATGAGGACCACTATCAGTTACACAGGGTTTAACTTCTCAGAACACATTGCGTGGGCATATACATAGTTTTTATTACAAATACACACTTCGCATCTTAGCTAATTCCAGTGTACTCTTGTAAGTCGCTCAGGTTGAACCCCCCTAAGGTCTTCTCCAACCCCTCTCTCTCATCGATTCATTAACAAGTCATGCTGGTTCTAACTGCAAAATGTGCCTAGATTCTAACTACTTCTACCAATCTCCTCTGCTGCCGCCCTGACCCAGGCTACTGTCTCCTGCTGTTTGGCAACTGTCATAGCCACCTCATGATGTCCCTGCTTCTACCCTGCCTCCCCACACTCCATTCTCAACACAGCATCCAAAAAAATCCTTTCAAAACTCAGTCAGATAATGCTAACCTTCTGCTTAAGACCAGCCAGGGTCTTCCCATCTCAGCGAAGGCAAAAGCCAAAGTCCTTCCACTGGGCTACAAGGCCACATGACACGCCCCACCCTTCCTTCTGGATCTAACATCACACCTGCTCTGGCATCCTGGCATCTTGCACCTTCCTCCAGAGGCAGGCAGGTTCCTGCCTAGAGCTTGGGGAGCAGCCATTCCTCCCATGTGGAACCCCTTCTTGCAGATATACTGATGGCTCACTCGCTCGTGCTTTAAGTTCTTGCTCCTGTGTCATCTTAGCACAGCCTAATCTGACTGTGTCATTCAAGACTGTAATGTCCTCCCCAGAAGACCCTACCCATTAAACTCATTTATTTTTAGTTATTTATTTACTTACTTACTTTCTTACTTACTTACTTACTTACTTACTTACTTACTTACATACTTATGGTACTGGAGGGCTGAAACCATGACCTCGTACATATTTTGCAAGTGCTCTACCAGGGAGCTGCACCCCCAGCCCCTTTTTATTTTTTATCTTGAGACAGTGTCTTGCTAAGTTATCCAGGCTGCCTCTGGCCTCAAACTTGCAATCCACCTGCCTCTGCCTCCCGACTCACTGGGATGACAGATGTGTGCCACCGTGCCTGGATTCCTGTATTTTTCTTTTCCAAACAGTATCACCTTTTCTCAGGATATAATTTGCTTTCTGAGGTTTGCATTGATCGCCTCCTCCTATTAGAACATAAGCTTCCCAAGCCAGGCTTTTTATCTGGGTTTTCACTTCTGAATCTTCAATTCAATTCAACAATGGCTGGCATACAGTAGATGCTCAATAATAGTGGTTGAGCCTACAGCCATAGCCCTGTGGCATTCAATCCCGTCAGATCTTGGAAGCTAAGCAGGGTCAGGCCTGGTTAGTACCTGGATGGGAGACTGCTTGGGAACACCAGAAGCTGTAGGCTTGGGAGAAGGACCTGGCAACCCCCTCCCAAAAATCAATCTGCCATTGAAAACCCTATGAACAGCAGAGAAGCACTGACAATAGTGTTTCCCCTATTGTACAGAGGGTTGCTATGAGTCAGATACTGACTTGATGGCACCTAACACCAACAACAACAATAGTGGTTGAAGGAAAGGTAGCTGAAAATGCTATCTACTACTTAATGCCTGCATGAAGATATCATGTCTTCTTAGGAAGCCAAGGCAAAGAGAAATCCCTTACCCATTATTTTTGAGCAAGAGAATTAGCCTACATTCAGATACCAACTCCCATATCTATATGATGCTTCCCTTTTGAAGAATTACCTCAATTTTTTTCTCCATGTGACAATGGTAAAGAGCTTAAATTTTATTCCCAAAAGCTTTTGTTTTAACACTCATGTAGGTTCTTCCCCCGAGACTCATTGATCATGTTAAAACACAAAGACAAACAATTTCACCAGGTGTGGTGGCTCATGCTTGCAACCCCAGCAATCCCAGAGGCTGAGCAGCAGAATCCTAAGTTCAAGGCCAGAGGCAACATGTGTAATTTGGTGAGACCCTGAATCAAAATAAAAGGTAAAAAATGGGCTGCCGGTGCAGCTCAGTGGTAATGCACCTGCAAAAACATGCATCAGGTTCTGGATTCAACCTCTCAGTATCAAAATAAATAAATAAATAAATAAATAAATAAATAAATAAAAGAAAAATACAATTTCATTTCAACCAGTTTCCCTATGAGAACATTTCATCTCCCAGAAGCAGTTGCAGAGTCTGGAACTAAAAGGACTTGAGTTTCTTTGACTGTTGCTCTTGCTTAGCCAAACTGGTTCCAGGCCCAAAGTGATCTGGACAGCCTGTCTCCATGACAGGGAGATCCGTGGACACATCCCATGGAAGAAGAAGGATCTACGTCTTGTCAAGCCCATGCTGGAGCCTCCACATTGTGCTGTGGGTAAAACAACTGAGCTCTAGGCCAGAGAAACTGGAATCTAATAACAATTAACATGATGAATGGAAAGTCAATAAAACTAATGGGTAAAATGCCAGGGAAGAAAAATGATCAGGCTTTGAAAGCCTCAACGGCTGATGAGCCGCACCCGGGGAGAAGTCTCCTGCCTCAGTAGCAAAGGTACCTGGGACACGCCTGCTCCTCAAGCCAGCTCTCAGCACAGAAGGGTCCTTTCACATGGCCATGGGACATCCCTCCTAAGAAACCCATCTCACATGGGGTTTCTAATGAGAAAAACACCCAGGGATCAGGAGCTAATTGATTTCTCTACTCAAAGGCAGCTTGGAGTTTTCAAATGGGAGCGTTGACAGCCCAGAGAGAGAAATGAGAAAATGAAAACGAACAGACCATGATGTGCTGTGGCAAATGTGAACGAATACTGACCCTCACCTAAATCCAGGAATCTCCATGTCTTAGCCTTCTCGCCTCGACACTCAGAATTCTAATTGTGGGAAGAGATCTTCTTAAAATTTCTTCGCTGAAAAATGTTTAATTTGGTTCATAATAGATGATATTTTGAGCTGGGCATGGCGGTGCACATCTGCAATCCCAGTGACTCGGGAGGCAGAGGCAGGAGGATCACAAGTTTGAGGCCAGACACAGCCTGTGAAACTTAGTGAGACCTTGTATCAAAATAAAAAGTAAAAAAGTGGCTATGGGTGCAGCTCAGTGGTAGAGCATTTGCAAAGCATGGGTGAAGGCATGGGTTCAACCCCCCAGTACCAGACACACACGCACACACAAACACACACACAAACACACACACACAAATAAGTAAAAAAAAAAAAATTTCTTTTAAGATATTTTGGAAATGAGTCCAGAAAGGAAAAGTTACCAGTCAGTGGTGTCTTAGAGCAAAATAATTATAACTCAGTAGGAAATAAGGAACCAGGAACGGAGTCTAAGAAAGTTTCTGGGGCTATAAGAATGCTTTACCCAAAGGGTGACAACAAATAATAAAACAGTAATAATAATTACTAATATTTATGAGCTGGAGTTTAGCTCAGTTGGTAGAGCACTGCTCCCCACTTTCTGAGGATGCGGTTTCAATCCCCAGCACTGCAAAAATGGGAGAAGAATGTGGTAGTCCACTCCTGAAACAATTCCCAAAACAATCAGCCATTGAAAACCCTATGAGGGTCACTGTGAGTCAGGCACAACTCGTAGGCACCTAACAACAACAACAACAACAACATATATGGTGCCACGCACTGTTGTGAAAGCATTAAGTAGAGCTGGGGATGCAGTACAGCAGTGGAGCATATGCTTAGCATATGCAAGGCTCTGAGTTCAATCCCCAGCAATGAAAAAAAAGCACAATATGTATTAACCCATATACTGCCTATAACAACCCCATGAGGTAGGTATTAATGATGTCAATTTACAGATAAAGAAATGGAGGATCAGAGAGTTTAAGTGCCATGTGTATAAACAACAGTGAGTTAAATGGTTCAGTTGAGATTTAAATCAAGTCATATGGACTCCAAACCAAATTTATGAGGAGAGGCAGGAACAGGATGGCACTGTCCAATAAATTTTCCCTGCCCATGAGTCACACCTGGAGGATTTCCACTTCACACGGACCAGAATTCCTGGAAATTAATTATATACAGTTATGAGTCTGTGCATAAAAGTCCAGGAACAAACAATGGCCCCCACTGAAAGGGTGGAAGAGGTATTTCCTCCAGGAAGAAAATGAAGATGAGCTGGGCAAAGTGGTGGACACCTGCAATCCCAGCATTCAGGAGGCGGAGGCAGGATGTCCGGTTCAAGGCTGGCCTGGGCTACATAACCAAATAAATAAATAAGTAAGTAAATAAATAAATAAGGAAATGGAGATGAGAGGTGGGGAGATGGTGGGGACCAGGTGAAGAAAAGCTTATAGCAATGAGCAGTGTGAACACACAGGGGGCTTGACATCGGTGTCTTTGGAAGAGAGAGAAGACAGAAAGTGGACCAAGTGAGGGATCAGGATGATTACTAACATAGAGATGCCTACCCTGTAATTAAGTTAGCTTCCCACTTTAAAGAGTCCAATCAAAATACTCAAAGATAACAGAGGAACAAAATTATCAGGAGAAACCATCATTATCAAACATTTATTGAGTATCTATTATGGGGATTAATTTTTGATGCTGAAACTTTAATTCCTAGTCTGTCTCTCAAAGGTAAAATCAAGTAAACAAAAGCTCTCATTACTCTGCAGTCTCGAAGGAGGCACTTTCCTTCTTCCATTCCATTCCAAGGCTAATCTCTCCACCTCTGCTCTTGCTCCTACCACCTCTGTGAGTTCATTCATTCACTCAACAAGCATTTAATTGATGTCTATGCACCAGGCACTCTACTTCCTGTTAGAGCTAAGTGGTATGAGAAATGGTTCCTTATGCCAGCCTAGTGGGGGACCCAGGTAAGTTAATCAACAATCATGGGACACAAATGCTATGACAAGGAAGTGTGTGGAGTCTTTGTAACTAGTGTCCTATATTGTACTTTTACTGACTCCTTTTACAATAACATCTTTCCCTAGCTCTATAAAATGTAGTTAGGGGCTGAGGTTCAGCTCAGTGTGTAGAGAGCTGCTGTGCACTCTGAGGCCCTGGGTTCAATCCCCACCACCACAAACATGAGAAGGACCTGGCAGCCCACTCCCGACACAATCCCAAAACAACTAGCCATTGAAAACTTTATGAATAACAGAGAAGCACTGACACAGTGCCTGGCATTGCAAAGTGTTAGGTAGTTTTTCATTCTGCTGTACATAGGGTCACTATGAGTCAAACCCGACTTGATGGCACCTAACAACAACGTTAAGCATAGTTAAGTGTCTCAAATTTAAAATTTAAATTATTTTAAAATTAAAACCCCACAACTCACTTTCACCCTCTTTTGCAAGGAATCCTTTCTTTGGTAGTCAGCTGAGCTGCAGTCTGTCTAGTTTCTCACACATTTTCCAGCCCTGTGCATTCTAACCAAAGTCTCTTTCCCCACTTTGAGTGGCACACAGAGAAGCAAATTTCTGCTCCAAGTTCAGAAAATGACCAAGTGCCTGTGTGGACTAATTACCACATGGACCAGCTGCCTTCCCTGGCCATCTGTTCTCCTGATGTCCTCAAAATATCTCTAACTTCTAGGATCCGAGGATAAGAGCCAGCCACATTCAGAAGCCAGTCCCATCCATGGCCCCGCTCTTCCCTCTGACTCTCCAGGCCCTCTTGAAATAGCACATGGAACGCTTCTAATTGAGGCATTCTAAATATATGGCGCAGAGTACAGCCCGGGCCGCAGATGGAAGGCGGCACAGGACAGGCTGTGGCAGCTCACGCTGGTTTCCACAAACCGACTGCGGAACATATTTTGGGGAAAGAAAGGAAAAGGGAGAGACAGGCTGCAAAAATAAAAATAAAAAGGCGCTGTTGACAGGAGGGTCTTTTTTGAAAGGCAGGAAGAAGAGGTATTTTGTTCTCTTTCCTCTTGCTATTGAAAATTCCTATTCATCTCACGAGGGGCTGGGATCTAGTTCAGTTGGTAGAGCGCCGTTCTGCACTCTGAGGTCCCGAGTTGATTCCCAGCACCTCAAAAATGGGAGGACCTGGCAATCCACTCCTGAGGCGATCCTGAAACAGTCAGCCACTGAAAACCCTATGAGGGTCGCTATGAGTCAGACACGACTGGACGGCACCTAACAACAACAACAACAACCCATCTCAAGGGTGTCCTGAAGGCTAAAAAAGCTAGAAAGCATCTGAAGATACCACATGGAAAAGGACTCTCACAGGGCCACTGTATCTTAGCAGCAAGAAATAAAAAGGCTTGAATCATATCAAAATGACTAAAAAGAAAACAGTGCCAAGGGGCCGCTTGGAGGCTGCGTTCTTGCAGGGCTAACTGGTACAGGCGCCCCGCTCACAGCTGCACACCTGGGAAGACTGCAGAACCGGAGCTCAGGGCACAACGAGGCTCTTCCCAAACTGCTTTCCACAGGCTGCCTCCTCCAGCCTTGGCGTTTAGGGGAAAGACAGGTCTAGGCTGAGAAGTGGCCTGTAATTTTGCTTTTCTCTTTTGGATTCTCCAGATGGAGTGGGCAGCACAAAGGTCCCAGGACACTACCCCTCAAATCTGTCTCTGTCCCAACTACCGTGTTTTATCATTTTAGGGAGTCAACCACTATGTTCTTTTTAGTCATATTGATACAATTCAAGTATTTTTATGTTTTTCTGCAAGGTATAAAGATACCAGATTTTCAGCGTAGACTATCTAGAAAATACACCATTATCCCATACTTCTACCTCATAGCTAAAGAAACCATATATGCCTTTTTTTTTTTTTTTGGCAGTACTTGAGGGTTGAACCTAGGTCCTCACACATGCTTTGCAAGTGCTCTACCACTAGGCCACATCCCCAGACCATTTATTTTTTATTTTTTATTTTTGAGACAAGGTCTTGCTATGTTACACAGGCTACCTCTGACCTTAAGCTTGCAATCCTCCTGCCCCAGCCTCCTGAGTTGCTGGGATTATAGGCATGAGCCAGCATGTCTGGCTATCTATATACACAAATATATGTTGCTGTTGTTGTTGTTAGGTGCCGTCAAGCAGGTATCCGACTCATAGCAACCCTATGTACAACAGGTGAAACACTATTGTCAGTGCTTCTCTGCTGTTCATAGGGTTTTCAATGGCAGACTGATTTTTGGAAGTGGGTTGTCAGGTCCATCTCCCAAGCCTATAGCACATGGTGTTCCCAGGTGGTCTCCCATCCAAGTACTAACCAGGCCCCACCCTGCTTAGCTTCAGAGATCTGACAGGATCGGACACCACAGGGCTACGGCTGCAGGCATACACACACACACACACACACGCTTTGATATAGTATTTTCATCCTCTTGATCATTTCACTTTACATAAGTATAAACTTCATAATTATTTTCATAAGTGAAATTACAGTTTCCTCATAGCAACACTTTGCCCCATATTACTTTATACCTATTGAATAACTGACTTTTAGTTGCAATATTCCACTACACAGATACTGCATAATTATACCAGTCCCCTATAGTTAGACATCCAGGATATTTCTAGTTGTGATGAACATTCTTGATAAAAATGTTCATGGACATTTCTGAGAATAAACTTTCAGAAAAGAAAATACTGGAAAAAGGTATGAACATGTTGAAGGCTCTTGATACAAATTATCTTACAGAATCGTTGTACTAATTCATGCTCCCATTATCAAGTGTAAATTTTCATTTATACTTTTCATTTTTCAATTTTCAATTTTCATTTATGCACCCTCACCAATACTATATATTATCAATTTCTTAATTGTGGGCATTTAATAGTCTATTTTTGTTTTACTTTTTCTCTATTTCTCAGGTATGAACAATTGAACACTTTCTCATGTGTATACCAGACACCGGTATCTCTTCCTTTGGGATCTGTTCATGTCTTGAACCCATTTATCTTTCATGATATTTTTCTGAGTTTAAGCACAAACTTGCATCATGTTCATGTGCACGTTGAATCAAACACGCTTAGATCTTTTTACGTTTTGCCCTTAGCTTTCCTATGTTGTCCAATAATGTGCAAATGACATGAATAATTTTGAGTAATTTTGACCTTGAATGAGCCTTGAATAATTTTGAGTAATTTTGGTAAATAATTGAAGGGTACTGAAGCAAACTTTTACACTCCACACACACTCTGTGTGTGTGTGTGTGTGTGTGTGTGTGTGTGTGTTACTAGGGAGTTGAACCCAGGGCCTTGCACATACTTTGCCAGCACTCTACCACTGGGCTTCAACCACAGACCCTCTTTTGAAATTTTCTATCTTGAGACAGGGTCTCGCTAAGTTACACAGGCTGCCTCTGGCCTCGAATTTGCGATCCTCCTACCTCTGCCTCCCGAGTTGCAGGGATTACCAACGTGTGCGCAACCGTGCCTGGGTACATGTTATTGTTGTTAGGTGCTGTCCAGTCGAGTCCGACTCATAGTGACCCTATGTACAGCAGATAGAAACACTTCTCGATTCTGTGCCAGGCACATGATTTTATTTATTTTTAAGCCTATTGTTGCAGACACTGTGTCAATCCATCTGGTGGAGGGTTTTCCTTTTTTTTGTGGACCTGCTACTCTCCCAAACATGATGTATGAGGTCACTGAATCTGCAATTTCTCATGAATTCCAGTGCAATGTAGTTTGTGGGTAGAGGTTACAGAGATTAATGATTTCATTAAACATGGAGGGAAGGCTAAAGTATACTCAACACTCTTCATAAACTCTACTTATTGACCACAAATATATTTATGATTCTAAGAAGTTCACCCCAAAACTTGAAAATGAATATTGTATTTACACTATAGCCTCTTTTATCGTTGGTAACCAGTGACACCCTCTCAGAAAATATCTGGAAACTTACAAGATTTAAGTAACAAAGTACTCACTATTATGAGAACCATGAAGGCTCTTTTTCAGACAAGCCCCAATCCAGGATCAGGAGCGCACAGCGCTCATCCTGAGGTCAACCCACATACCTTGGGCTATTCCTGGTATGCAGCAGGATTCAGTAAATGTTTGCTGAATAAATACTTATCCCAGGATGGTAAATTCTGTGGTGTTGTCAGGTTCCAGCACACCGTTCCTGCTCTCCTGATTCAGAATGCATCTGCTGCCTGTCTCCTAGCGTCCAGTTTGAACCCCAAGACTCTCCACGTCTGTCCATTGAAATCTGTGCCATCCAGCCTGCCAAGCTGGTCTGCCAGTTGGTGCCAAACCTTGCCCATGCCGGGCCTAACGCCTCATCTGACTTGGGTTTTGCCCTAAAGGTTTTCATGGTAATAGCATCATCTACTTCAATGCCAGCTGGTGGGCCAGCTGTGTTTTGGTCTGGTAGCTGTTCCATCCCACCAGCCCAGCTTCTGGGTCTCTGCACCAATAGTCAAGCAAGGGCACGCATGCCTTCGGCCTTTCTGGTGGAATTGTGCTCCAGCTAGTGAGGGCGTATCAGGAAACCAACTTCCCAGTTGGAAATTCACCTTTATGGTAATCAGTTGAGTACGATCAGAACAACATAAATAAAGATTTCTCATATTTTTGTCTGTTGAATTAACCTTACCATAGAAATACGATTTGGATATTCCTTCTTTTAGGCTCTGTCTCACCTCCTCTGCCCAGGGTATTCCGGAATTTTTGTCTGACACAAGAAGGTTATGATTTAACACTTAGGTAAGTGGTAAAGAGACTTGACACGGATAAATACTACATTCTTTGTAGCCTTTGTACTCAATTATAAATTGTTGCAATAAGAATAGTCGTACTTTTTCTGAGGACATAGAATTTGAGAGAAGCACCCAACACTTATAACATTAAAACTCAAATAAAGAATAGGAACATGGTACAAGATCACTTTTTTTT
>VMDO01017080.1:0-39627 GCA_007922755.1 Pedetes capensis | reverse complement strand
CACAAAGAAATGAAGTTTTAGGAATAGAGTGGGGGCCTCTTAGAATTCTTCTAGCTTAGCTGGGATAAGCGACCCGGGAGACAGAGGCAGAAAAACTATGAGTTCAGACTGCATAATTTAGTGAGACCATGACTCAGAAAGAAAACAAAAAATAAAAAAGTGGCCTGGGTTGCAACTTAGTGGTAGAGCACTTGCAAAGTATGTGCAAGGCCCTGGGCCAAATGACAAGTACTACTACAACAACAACAACAACAACAACAACAACAACAACAACGGAATTCATCTAGCTCAACGTGCTCCTGTTCCTGGCCCATGGCCCTTCTTTACCTGCATAATTTTCCTTTCTAGAGCCATTAAACATCACAGCATAAAATAAGCTTGATTTTTAAACAGTCTGAGTACAGGCTTTTTATTTTGAGAGGGTGAGCTTGATTCCCAGAAGAGGACTAATCTTTTAATACTTAAAAAAGAAAATAAAGTTCTGTTTCCCCTTTCAACTCTCCGAAGATAAGAAGAAATGGGAAGGGGGAGGGGGGGAAACATAGGGGAGGATAAGGGGTAACCTATATGAATAATGTTTATCAAAATGCATATATGGAAACGTCACAATGAAAAGCATGTCAAAATGAATCACGTTAAGGTGTACATTAAAAATTTCCAATACAAAAAAAAAAAAAAGAAGAAGAAAGATGCCAAGCACTTTCCAAGGTGCTAAAAAGTCTTCCTTGGCTTCCCAACACCTGCTGTTTCCTTTTAAGTCGGTTTTTATTTGAAAGCTGTGGTGGATTAAGCCGCGACATCAACCATGATTGTGAATAAATAAAGCATCAAAGGTGATGTTACTCACACCATTGTGATTTAAGACATTTGGTTCTATGAATGACAGCAGGCCCAGGCACACACTGTGAGAACATCCTGAGCCCTGGTGGCCAAGGCAGACACCAGATTCCCACGTGAACTTCTCTCTCTCTCTCTCTCTCTCTCTCTCTCTCTCTCTCTCTCTCTTTTTTTTTTTTTTTTTTTTTTGGTACTGGGGGTTGAACCCAAGGTCTCGCGCTTGTATGCTTTGCAAGTGCTGGACCACTGAGCTGCCGCCTGCAGCCCATTTTTTTTTCACTTTTTGAGACAGGGTTTTGCTAAGTTACTCAGACTGCCTCTGGTCTCAAACCTGCGATCCTCCTGCCTCCACCTCCCAAGCCGCTGGGCCATGTGAATTTCTGAACTGCAGAGGAAACTTACAGAGCACACAAGACAATGTCAGTGTCCCAAGAATAACAGCATTAGTTGCCATGTATCGAGAGATGTTGAGATTTTGTCTACGGCATTTTGTATCCTTGAACTTACTGCACTTGAAAAGATTCTATGGTAAGAAATCAACACATCTAACGGCATCACATTTTTTTTTTAACATAACTAGGAAAGGAAAGGAAAGGAGAGGAGAGGAAAGGAAAGGAGGAAAGGATGAGAATGAGAAGAGCCAAGCCAGGGGGCCTGGCTGCTGGTTCAGTCGTGTGGTTTTGTGAAGAGAGGCAGACAGGGAAGCCGGACTGCAGCAGAGAGGTGGGGACTTTGTTTGGAAGCTGCACTGACATGTCAAGCTTGCTGTTTTTCTTTAGATCAAATACGTATTTAGGAGTTACTTGGTGGTGGCGAGGGGCTGGAACCACTGTTCTAAGCCATCGCAAAGGAAACAAGAATCAAGCCCATCCACTTATAATTAAAACAAGATCCAGGGTTGGGTAGGAAAGCGCACACATGTTTTCGAATCAGCCCGTACCTTCGTCATAGACAACATAGGCCTCTTCCGTGGGCGTGGCTGTGTCCGTCTCCAGGCCTGAAAACTCATCTGGGGAGGGAAGGGGGAGGCAAGGGCATCAGAAGCTGGTGGTCCTTCCCAGGGCTATCTCAGAATCCGGCCCCAGGGCAGAATCACTTATTCACTCCGAGCGGCTCATGGAAACACCACAAACCCAAGATGGAGCCAGGCTTTCTCAACTCAATGGTGCAGTTTGCCAAGGTAGCGTGTAGGAGAGGCAGGAAGTCACTCCACTTCTAGAATATTCTGGAGGAAAGATGGAAGGATGGAGAGAAGGAAGGCTAGTGACAGGGGCTGACAGGGGAAGGGGTTAGGGTCACCATTCTGAGCACCAGCTTCCTCTGCACTGCTTCCCGAGGACCTGGATGCGGGCTGGTGCCATGGTGACCGAGCCGTCCCTGCACAGAAGCAGGCAAGCCAAACCCAACTAGGAGCACACACCTGGCTCTGGGTTCCCAGTGCAGTCCCTGCGGCCCTCCCCACCACCTCTGTCCACCTGCCAGTGGCACTCTGGATGTGCAGGGACAGCCTGGCCACCATGCCACCAGCCCACATCCAGGTGCTCAGGAAGCAGCGCAGAGGTGAGGCTGGTGCTCAGAATGGTGACCCTAACCCTTCCCCTGTCAACCCCTGTCACCAGCCTTCCTTCTCTCCATCCTTCCATCTTTCCTCTGGGATATTCTAGAAGTGGAGTGATTTCCTGCCGCTCCTGTTCTCTGCCTTGGCTAACCGCACCCATCGAATTCCTGTGCATCTCTGCCCCTCTAAGCCCTCAGCCTCTCTCACCCACACAGGAGGTAAATCTGTACTAATTATTGCTATGGTTGTTAGGTGCTGTCGAGTAGGGTCCGACTCATAGCGACCTTTTGTACAAGAGAAGGAAACTCTCCCAGACACCGTGCCACGCCCAGCTCTGTTGTCAGTGCTTCTCTGCTGTTCATAGGGTTTTCAAGGGTGGATCGTTTTGGGAGTGTTTCAGGAGTGGGTTGCTGGGCCCTTCTCCCATTTTTGTAGTGCAGGGGCTCGAACTCAGGGACTCAGAGAGCACAGAGCAGCACTCTACCAACGGAGCTAAACTAAACAGATTCCTTAATTTGCAAGTGAACTTTGGAAATGACATGCCAATGATTACAAATTTCTCTTTAAGGCAACTCGGGCTTTACCAACCCCTAAATCAATTGTGATTACACAATTATATTTTCAAGGCAAGTTATAGAATTTTACATGAGATGTTAAAATGTCTTCCAGGAAACTTAATTATGAGAACTATTATTCAAATTCCCACAATGACTAAATTGACATTATGACCATGAGGAACACAGGGTCAAGAAAAGTGAGTAACTTAAACAGCAATTGAAAGGCATTTTTGATTTCTTTATCTGGGCAGTTGAAGCAGAAGTCTTTCTAGAAGGCGTGAGGGAGGCAACTACTTGGGGGATACTGATCCAGCTATAGAAAGAGCAGGGGTCTGTGGTGGATAAAATCTTGAGGCAAAAAGTTGTTGAACTAAAAAAGCCCAGAGGAACACCTTCCTGCCCTTTGACCTGAAGCCCATAACTATTATATCGTTGTCATTAGGTGCCATTGAGTTGTGCCCGACTCATAGCGACCCTCATAGGGTTTTCAATGGCTGATTGTTTCAGGATTGCCTTGGGAGTGGATTGCTACATCCATCTCCCATTTTTGCAGTGCTAGGAATCAAACCTGGGACCTCAGAGACTGCAGCGCGGCGCTCTACCAACTGAGCTAAATCCCAGCCCATAGCTACTATATTGTTGTTGTTGTTGTTAGGTGCCGTCGAGTCAGTATCCGACTCATAGCGACCCTCTGTACAATAGGGGAAACACTATTGTCAGTGCTTCTCTGCTGTGCATAGGGTTTTCAATGGCAGATTGATTTTTGGGAGGGGGTTGCCAGGTCCTTCTCCCAAGCCTGCAGCACCTGGTGTTCCCAGGCGGTCTCCCATCCAGGTACTAACCAGGCCCGGCCCCGCTTAGCTTCCGAGATCTGCCGGGATCGGATTCCACAGGGCTATGGCTGCAGGCAGCTACTATGTAGCACTCTCTAAACAAATGCACTCTGGAGTGGGAAGGAGGGAGCACGATTGGAAGAGGGAGCTGTGAGTTACTGGACGTCTTCTGCATGTGGGGCTGTTTCCTGCACATGTTGCTTGAGTTCATGATCATGACACACCCGTGGCATGTCAAGTTTACCATACCTACTTCTCAGGCAGTTTACAGCCATAGCACCCTGGCATCTGATCCCACCTGATCTCAGAAGCTAAGCAGAGCTGCCCTGGTTAGTCCTTGGTTGAGAGACTGCCTGGGAATACCCAGTGCTGCAGGTTAGAGAGAAGGACCTGACAATCCACTCCCAAAACAATGTGCCATTGAAAACCCTAAGAATAGCAGAGAAGCACTGATATAGTGCTGGGCATGGCACAGTGTCAGGGAGTGTTTCGTTCTGTTGTACATAGGGTCACTATGAGTCAGATCCAACTTGATGGCACCTAACAAGAACCACAATCCTATAAGATAGATATGTCTAGAAGTTGAGATTGGGACTTTATAATGCAAGAACCTCAAGTAGCAATGTCTAGTAATTTCTAAAGAGTCCTGGCATCTTGTGGTCTCAGGTTCTCATTCTCAGCAGTTGTTGGGACTGAATGCAATTTTGAGTTCTCTATGCTTCATAAAACTGCCTCTAACTTTTGGAAAATTGAACTAACTAATCCAATTGTTTTTAAAGCTTCAGGTGCTGTATCAGAACCATCACTCTCAGAAAGCCTAGAAACTCTCTTCACCAAAAACTCACATGTAGTAATTTTCACATTTTCTATTGTTAAGAAATCATTGACCATTACCAAGAAATATTCCAACGTAATGAATCTACCAGCCTTTCTGGAGCTTAGCTGATTAACACCATGAGCATTCTAGAGCTAATACATTCCTGGAGCAGAAGACAGTAGCACCTCTCAAGTTGGCTGCCCAGCCCTTCTGTGGATTACAGCATGAAGCCCAGAAACCACCACTCCGCAGCCTGTGAACTGCCCCAACACCTGCACACTCTTGAGGTGCTGACTTAGCCTGGCGTATTATGATAGGACTAGTGAATGTTAGCCTACAGCCGTAGCCCTGTGGCATCCAATCCTGGCAGATCTCGGTAGCTAAGCAGGGTTGGGCCTGGTTAGTACTTGGATGGGAGACCACCTGGGAACACCAGGTGCCGTAGGCAACCCACTCCCAAAAATCAATCTGCCTTTGAAACCCCTATGAATAGCAGAGAAGCACTGACAATAGTGCTTTGCCTGTTGTCCATAGGGTCGCTATGAGTCGGATACCAACTCAATGGCACTTAACAACAGTGAATGTTAACAAAAGACAAGTCGTGGATTATCAAGCCCTTGGGGGGCAGGATGGTCATTTCATGTAAGACTATTAAACAGGAGTTTTCAATAAGTCATTCCAATGTCAATATGCCAGAATCCTAGACAAATTACTTCTCAACTGGCTCAAATCAGTGTTCCGGTTCACACTCCCTCAAGTCTGGAGTTATTTTGCCATCGGATCCTGGCCTACCATTTTCTTTCCTCTGCCAACTTAACTTTCAGGAACATAGTATTACTTTGCCTGATTATCATTTCAGTTTCTTTTATTTTCATTGTGTTTATCCAGGTCAAAGTGAATAAATTGTGCAACTTTTGCATCCCAGGGTAAACAAGAGAAACAGAAAGCACATTGTGTCTTTGCGGATTCCTGATAGTAAGGGTCATTCTGTGAGATGCTCAAATATTCAGCGCATGCATCGGTCACAGAAGCGATAATTTTATCTGCAAATGGAGATTGCTTCTTGAGATGAGTGACAGGTAAGGACTTTGGCATAAATAAATATCCTCCCGGGTAATTTAATGCTTTTTCTAAGGACCAAATAAACTCAGGCATTTTCATTTTCTAAATTAGTATCATCTGGACTGCAAGTAAAAGTAACTTCCAGGTTTTATGAAGCATATTTTTTTAGAAAGACTGACCACTTGACTTTGCCCCTCCTGAATGTCCTTATGAACCATTTGGAACTATGTAAAATGGGGCGTTTTACAAATCAACCCAGCATCCATGGCAAAAGCTGGGCACGTCTTCATATCAAAGCAGCTGCCAATCATCCATTACAATAGTGTAGTTCACTGTCTTCAGTAATCATCCACAGCCATGAAAAAAAATGAGTGCAAAATATCACCAAAGAATTAGGGCTGAGCTCCAGAGATATTCAGAAAAAATGAAAGACAGTTTGTTCTCAGAAGTTCAGAGCGTGCCGGGTGTGGTGGCGCATGCCTGTAATCCCAGTGGCTCAAGAGGCAGTGGTGGGAGGATCCCAAGTTCGAGACCAGAAGCAGTCTGTGTAACTTAGTGAGACCCTGTCTCAAAAAGTAAAAAAATGGGCTGGGGGTGCAGTTCAGTGGTCCAGCACTTGCACAGCATGCAAGCGCAAGGCCTTGGGTTCCACCACCAGTACGGCAAAAAAATAAAAATAAAAATAAAGAAGTTCAGAGCAAGGAGGTCAAGGACAGTCACAGGGACTCAGGCATATTTCCATATTGTATGGTGGGTCCCATTCAAGTGAATCTTGGTTCTTCTTTTTGCATTTTCTGTCAGGAGAACAAGCCATGGCAGGGGGGACCTGTTTTCCACATGATGCGTGATGTTTTTCTACAATATGCAACGAGGTCGTGTTGTAGATTCTTGAACGTTCAGCTGGCTCAGGACATTTCCAATCACATACACCACTTCATCATCATCAGACCCACTACAGGAAGAGAATCTGTAAAACAAAGGTCACCAGCTTTTACTTCCTTGTTAGAAAATGGAGAATATCTATATTTTAAGGTAGTGTTTAGATACCCGAAGATGATAATCAAATACCACAAGCAACTGGAGATGAGGCAGAAGCAGTTCTCCCAACGGCAAGGAGTTCATTACCTAACGGAGAAGTCAGATCAAGCGAAAAAGCAAAAAACAGAAAACAAAACTGTGTGTGTGTGTCTGTGTAAAGAGAGGAGTAAATGCAATAATCCACAGGAAACAAGGGTATAATACGCAGCTATGGCTCCAGGGAAGTGTGGCATCCATAACGAATGGGGAAGTGCCCATTAATAGTGCTTGAGTTACTGGAATGGCTGGATGACCCAAGGTCCTAGAACATCATTTGAAAGGAAAAGGGGAGGGGGGCATGATTTAACCAACGGAGCCAGGACTTCCAGGCTTAAAGATGCTTTTAAACCTGGAAGCCTGTACACGAGATGCTAGGACTTTGCAAACGGAATGGAGTGTCAAATGATCGGCTGAATGGGGGTGAGGAGAGGGAGCTTGGAAGAGCCTGTCACTGACGCAGTCCTTGACCATTAATGCAGGCTCCAAGTCATAATCGCTAAAACATATACACTTCGGTGTCTGCAGATGGAAAGTGTCACAACCAAGATGCTGCTTGGCAAAGCTTGGTTGCACACACACGGAACCCCAGCATTCGTGAAGGCACGTTGTGGAAAGCAAAGGCACAAGAGAGAAACCCGAACACAAGGGGCAGAGCGAGGGGCAGGGATGGAATACCAGAGTGTCTGTGGGTTATGGGGGGAGGGGGCGGAGACCAGGGACAGTCCCTCTTCTGATGTCAGAGCCCTCACTAGGAGCATCTCTCTGCTCTGAGTGCCATCACAGCATTTACAGAATGCTTTTTCTTTTTCTTTCTTTTCACAATGAGGTTACCACAAGGCCATCAACGAAGAAACAGCAAATATATTTTACAAATAGGCTTTTCTAGGCCAATTTGACTCTGCAATTTGCAGACCTCAAGCTATCTTTGGAACTAAATTCCCACACAAGACAACCTCTCTCTGCCTCTCTCTGTCATTCATCCTGAAGTGCTGCATTTCAATGACGATGAGGCAGGGACCACGCTGTGCATTGCTAAGGCAAGTGCAGTGTCTGGCTCCTAGCAACATGGGATCAAGGCGTTCTGAAGGGAACAGCTGGGTACCAGGCAAGGGGAGCCTGCTGTAAAGAATGTAGGAAGGGAGCCGGGCGTGGTGGCGCACGCCTGTAATCCCAGCGGCTCGGGAGGCAGAGGCAGGAGGATCGCAAGTTCGAGACCAGAGGCAGTCTGCATAACTTAGCGAGACCCTGTCTCAAATAAAGTAAAAAAAAAAAAAAAATGGGTTGGAGATGGCAGCTCAATGGTCCAGCACTTGCAAAGCATGCAAGAGCATGGCCCTGGATTCAGCCCCACCCCGCCCCCAAAAAAAAAAATAAGAGAGAGAATGCAGGAAAGAATAATATATGAGTGTTTGGGATGGAAAGAGAAAAGCAACTCCAAGAAAAGAGAGAAAATGGGGGGAAAAAACCAATACACTAAGCAGGGGGAAGGGCTGGGATTTAGCTCAGTTGGTAGAGCACTGCTCTTCAGTCTCTGAGGTCCTGAGTTCGATTCCCAGCACTGCAAAAATGGAAGAAGGATGTGGCAACCCACTCCCAAGGCAATCCCGAAACAATCTGCCATTGAAAACACTATGAAGGTCGCTATGAGTTGGACACGACTCGACGGCACCTAACAACAACAACAAGGGGTGGGGGGAGGAAACCTTGAGAGATGACAGACATATCTGTGGCCTTTAATGGTGGGCATGATTTCACGAGTGTATACTCATCCCCAAACTCACTGAGTTGTATAGAGCAAACATGTACAGTCCTTTATCTGTCAATCACACCTCAGTAAAGTGCCTTAAAAGTTAAAAGATAAAAAGAACTATCATTGGAATAAATGCAAGAAAGAAGATGCTTAAGAAAGTTGCTCGTGAAATAGCAAAAATAAAAAGATGGGCCACACAGAAGTATTTTTAAAATAATAACTTATAGTATATTAAAATATTCTATGAAGATATATTGCTATTGCCAAATCTAACTTTTTTCCCAAGACTATATTTATCTGTAGCCTGCAGCTGTAGCCCTGTGGCATCCGATCCCGTCAGATCTCGGAAGCTAAGCAGGGTCAGGCATGGTTAGTACCTGGATGGGAGACCGCCTGGGAACACCAGAAGCTGTAGGCTTGGGAGAAGGACCTGGCAACCCCCTCCCAAAAATCAATCTGCCATTGAAAACCCTATGCACAGCAGAGAAGCACTGACAATAGTGTTTCCCCTGTTGTACAGAGGGTCGCTATGAGTCGGATACCGACTCGACGGCACCTAACAACAAACAACATATTTATCTGTACCTGTTTTCAAAATTCTTCCTAGAGGTAAATTATTCTTTAGCTTTGATGAGGCAACCAGAAGCGGGGCTGGGGTTTAGCTCAGTTTTGTAGAGTGCCTGCTCTGCATTCACTGAGGACCCACGTTTGATCCCCAGCACCACAAAGAAGGACCTGGCAATCCACTCCCAAAGCAATCCCGAAACAATTAGCAATGAAAACCCTATGAGGGTTACTATGAGTTGGACCAACTCGACAGCACCTAACAACAACAGGCAACCAGAAGGGTAGATATAAGTAAAAGAAAATGTATACACACACACACACACACACACACACACACACAATGCTTACAATGAAGAGACACAAATGACAAGAAGAGCTACTGATTTTCATGCCAAATTAAGTCCAATAATATATACATAAGTGAAAATACCATGCTATAAAGCCTATGGAAAAAAACCAGACAAAACAAAATGCAAAATAACAGTAATTAAAATCAAATCCTAAATTATCAGTTATTTACAACAAATTATTTAGCAGTTCTCTATTGTAATTATACTTCTCTTTTTTAAAAACAAACACATTAATGTAAGTAGAAGAAAGAAGTAATTTTTATATTAGAAATTCAAAGGTAGCCAGGTGCGGTGGCACATGCCTATAATCCCAGCGGCTTGGGAGGCGGAGGCAGGAGGATCGCAAGTTCGAGACCAGAGGCAGTCTGCATAACTTATGGAGACCCCGTCTCAAAAAGTAAAAAATTGGCCTGGGGGGGGGGTGCAGCTCAGTGGTCCAGCACTTGCAAAGCATGCAAGTGCGAGGCCATGGGTTCAATCCCCAGTACCAAGAAAAAGAAAAAAGAAAGAAAAAAATTCAAAGGTGAATTCGAATTTGTACTCACTGGCTAAGCAGCATCAGGATCTTCTCCCGGATGGCCCTCTTCCTCCACAGATCATTCTTTGTGATTTGGTGTGAATGCTTTAGATGTGTCAAGTTTTGACTTCAAACAGAATCCTCATTTTGGATACAGCATTCATGTTCAAATTGACTGGGCTTATCACGGGCAGCAAAGCTGTGGAAGAATTCTAGGCACACAAACCCTTCCTGAAAGGAAGGTCTTCACTGTGCATTAGCTAAAAAGACATAAACTTTACACTGGCAGTGTGACACCTCCCCACGTAAGGCAAAGAACAGGAATTTATCTCCGCTGTGTCTGATGCAAATTCAGGTTGGCTTCATCCAAAGCCCTTCGAACAGGGGCCTGAACAGAAAGCATGAAGACATATGGCTTCACGGCCTGGGAGAATAGGATCTGTTCCCATTCTTCAGCAGGCAAACACACAGAGCAAGCATGACAATGCAGGCAATGTCAACCCTCTTACCCAGCGGAAAGCCCACGCTCCCACAAGAAGTTAGGCACACGAGGACTGGTGTTTTCCAAAGGGAAAGCTGATCCAGGAGTATTTGGCTGGTGAACATGACTTTTCTTGGAAATTCACAATGAGATTATTCAATGATCTAAATGGTCCAACAGTAAGAAATGTGTTGTACCTGGTTTAAATCACATAATTAATCACAGAACCAACCTTTCTTCTTTCCACTCTTTCCTTCCTTCCTTCCTTCTTTCCTTCCTTCCCCCTTTCCTTCTTTCCTTTCTTCCTTCCTTCCTTTCTGCCTGCCTCCCCTTCTCTTTTTCCTTCTTTCTTTTTTAAATATTAACAACAAATCTACTAATATACAGTGGAAAGCACTCTGGGAAACACTAGTCCAAACTAATAATGTCTTGAGTTTCAGCTAAATTTCTGCCTGAGGTTGTGACAAGGACTTGCCAAATACAACACAGGATACCCACGTAAATCTGAATTTACATAACCAGCAAACGACGTTTTTGTATCAGTATGTCCGGCACGATATTTATTTGCTACCTCTGACAATCCTGACGGTGATGTGGAGCTGTCAAGCTAACCTGCTGGGACTGCAGATGCCCCCAGTTGCCGCCGTGCTGTGCACAGTACTGACCCCTCCCCACCGGTCTCCACGGCCCTCCCCTGACCTGCGCAGACCAGTCAAGTGGGTTGGGTTACCCTTAGAACGAAGCTGGTTACCTTCCTCAGGGTAGCACTGTGGCACTCCATTCGAGCCCATTATCAGGTTGCCATCGTCGTCATGCTGTTCCAGGGTCCCTGGGGGACAGGTCGAGGTGGGGGTGGTGGGCTTGGGGGTGGTGGTAGTGGTTGTCCGCCGGGTGGTTCGGATTGTGGTCGTTGGGCGCATAGTGGTCGTCCGGCGGGTGGTGGTAGTCACACGGCGGGTGATGGTAGTTGTGGGCCGCGAAGGGGTGGTTGTTGTGGGCTGGGTGGTGGTGGTTGTGGGCCGCGGCGTGGTGGTGGTTGTGGGCCGCGGCGTGGTGGTGGTTGTGGGCCGCGGGGTGGTAGTAGTGGTAGGCACAGTGGTGGTAGGGGTGGTAGGTGGCACAGTTGTGGTGGGGGGCTGGGTGGTTGTTCTGATGACCTCCAGACCCACCAGGGGCTTCCCTCCGAGACTCAAGATGGGTTTATCTGGGGCGCTAGCCACGGGTTTGCCATGTCGACCTTGCCCAAAGAGCGGGAGGCCATCAGGACTCACCACTGGGGTCCCTCCCAGATCTGCAATGAAATCAACCAGGTGAAACAATTCAGATGAAATAAAAAGCAAGCGGAAAGCATCTTCTCAAAGCTTATGTATTATTACGTTTTAGTCAGGGAAAGGCAAAGGAGTAATTAAAAGCATCAGTGGAGGTAGTAATGCCTACTGCTATCCAGAAATCTACAGGCTTAGAATATTGTCCATTACTCCACATTTGTTGTTGTTGTTAGGTGCCGTCGAGTCAGTATCCAACTCATAGCAACCCTCATAGGGTTTTCAATGGCTGACTCTTTTGGGATTGCTTTGGGAGTGGATTGCCACATCCTTCTCCCATTTTTGCGGTGCTGGGAATTGAACTCGGGACCTCAGAGACTGCAGTGCAGCGCTCTACCAATTGAGCTAAATACCAGTCCTACTCTACATTATGTTACATAAATATATGCCTTACATAATAATATGCCTTACATAAATATATCAACCTTTCATCAGTGCGCCCCCACTATCCTGAGAAAATTCTTGCCGTCAATTAAGGGAAGTATATCTTCCCTCTTCCTCATTTCTATGCCTAAGGAGGAAGACATGTTATTTTGAACCAAGGATGGCAAACTTTTTCTGTAAGGGACCAGGGAGTAAATCATTTAGGCTTTATAGGCCACATGGTCACTGTTCCAACTATGCAATTCCGCCCTTGAAAGGCAAAAATACAATAGATGATACATGTTGTTGTTGTTGTTAGGTCCCGAAGAGTCAGTATCCGACTCATAGCTACCCTGTGTACAACAGGCAAAACACTATTGTCAGTGCTTCTCTGCTATTCACAGGGTTTTCCATGGTGGATTGATTTTTGGGAGTGGGTTGCCAGGTCCTTCTCCCAAGCCTATGGCACCTGGTGTTCCCTGGTGGTCTCCCATCCAAGTACTAACCAGGCCCGACCCTGCTTAGCTTCTGAGATCTGATGGGATCGGATACCACAGGGCTACCACTGCAGGCAGATGATACACAGACAATGCATAACAAATAAGTTCAATGATACATAAATAAACAAGCATTTCTTCATTCCAATTACGCTCTGTTTATGGACACTGACGTGAATTTCATATATTTATCACATGTTACAAAATCTCCTCCTCCTCCTCCCTTTTTTCTTTCTTTGAAAAACATAAAAACTATTCTGAGCTCTCGGGCTTTATAAAGACCATCAGTGGACAAGATTTGTCCTGTGGGCCATACAATTTTCAAACCCCTGCTCTAAATGGCCAATTTCAAGATGGAAGTAGAAGACCGCATTTCTAGAGGGTATAGTCTGCAGGAAGAGGGGAAATGAAGCTATACAGGTGAAATGCTGAGTCCTGCCCCTTTTGAGGACCTTCCTCCCACATGGGTGACAGTAACTGGACCAAGACAGCCTTAAAAAGGAGAAGAAGGGAGGCAGGCAGAAGTGATTCCACAGCCAATTTGATATGCTTTTGTTTCTCAGAGACCACGCCCACTTACCCACAATGGTGCGACCGTCTCCTCCCAGTTTTACCCGGAGAGCATTTCCATGTGAATCTTGGAGGTACCTCCCTTCCGAGTTCAACACTAATCCACGGTCGAGATCCACAACCTAAACCCACGACACAGATTGAAGAACATTGGACATTTCAAAATGTCCACATTAACTCAACAAATTAGACACATGTGTGGCACTTCCACAGAAGGAAACCATGATGCGAGTGGGGAACCTTCTTTTTGTCAGTGTCACTTGCAAAGTTTAAAAACTTAAGTGCCAGATAGGTGTGGTAGTACAAATCTGGAATACCAGCTACTCACAGGGCTAAGGCAGGAGGATGGCAGGTTCAAGGCCTGCTTGGGCAACTTAGCAAGACTGTGTCTCAAAACAAAAATGAAATAGGGTTGGGGACATAAGTCCATGGGAGAGTACTTGCCTGGCATATAGGCAAGGCCTCGGGTTCAAGCCTCAGTACTGGAAAGAAAGAAAGAGACAGGAAAAAAGGAAGAAAGGAAGAAGGAAGGAAGGAAGGAAGAAAAGGAAGGAAGGAAGGAAAAGAAAAAAGTATAATATGTAATATTACAGGTATATTGTATGTTATACACATATATAAATTGTTTTAAGTTTCTCAAATACACAAAAGATGTTCAAAATAGTTTTACCATTTTAGCACACTGTGTCTAATGCTAAAAAGTGGGAAATAACCTAAGGATGTATTAGCTGAGGGAAGAGATTAAATAAATCATGGCCTGTCTGCAGATCGTAAAAAGGGATATGGAAATTCTATATATATTGATCTATACTGATGTGGACTCAGATTACAAGACAATTATTTTGCAAAAACAAGAATATATTCTTTTCTTATATAAATTTAGCTGGGATTTAGCTCAGTTGGTAGAGTGCTGCGCTGCAGTCTCTGAGGTCCTGAATTTAATTCCTAGCACCGCAAAGATGGGAGAAGGACCTGGCAATCCACTCCCAAGGCAATCCCGAAAGAGTCAGCCATTGAAAACCCTATGAGGGTCGCTATGAGTCGGATACCGACTCGACGGCACCTAACAACAACAACAACATATATAAATTTAAAACTGTAGAGACAGAAAATTCTGGAAGGACATAAACCAAACAACAGTGGTAGGCTGTGAGAAGTGATTTTAGATAGGGAATGCTTATTTTCTTTTTCATGTGTTTCTGAATTCTTTTAACTTCTTGCAAGGAACAAGTATTGTTAAGTGTTTACAAGCATAAACTGTTTCCATTTTGCTGTTTATGTTAAAATTCCAATAAAATTTGATTGCTACATTTAAAACAATTTGATTTATAATAATACTACCTGATATAGAATGCATGCAACAATGTCATATTGTGAGAAATTACAAAACGTGGGGAAATGATTATTATCTGCAGCAAGGAACAAGTTCATGCTCTTCACTGATGGTCCCTCAAACACGGTCCCGGCCTGGCAGCTCCACATCACGTGGCAACTTGTCAGACACACAGGTCACCCAGTCCGACCCTAGGCCCGTATTTGACAAAGCCCCGGTGTGGGGGAAGCTGGCTGACATTTGAAACCCCTCCCCTGCACGGTCATGCCACCAAGGAGTCCTGTAAACAGCCCCCTTTATTGAGTGCTGCTTTGGTAATAAAAATAAGATTTATTTATATAAACCCTACTTTCAAAATCCACTCCACCCTGCTTCAATTCAAAACTGTTCGCAATGACATTTTGCTTTCATTTGCTTACTTTCTATTTCAAATCTCTTTTCCTTTGAGAAATGGTAAAATCATTTTTAGCTCACCCATGATTAAAAGCTTCACAAAGTACTTTAATATGTTTTCCTGAACTTTCTCATTATAAATGGAAAGTTTTGACTGGGAATTCCACAATGAGTTTTTGTTTGGGTTTGCTTTGTTTTTTGAGACAGCGTCTTGATTTGTAGCCCAAGCTGGCCTGGGACTCACTATGTAGACCAAGCTGGCTTCAAACTTGCTTTAATCCTCCTGCCTCAGCTTCCTAAGTGCTAAGAGTACAGGCATGTGCCAGTACACCCAGGTTTGACTTTTTTTTATTTTTAAACACTACTTTCAATCCTGGAACACTGTATTCTATACTCTACCCTCAGCCTACAAAATTTCCTAAACATTTATCTTGCTCTCAGGCATTTTTTTTTTTTTAAGATTTTTTTGTTTAAGTATAAAGTACTAATACATACGGGTTTTTTTAATATATATTTTAGTCAAATAATTGCTGGATTATTCAAAAAGTGATCTGATCTGATAAAAATGACCTATTTGATTTAGTTTTTGTTGCTGTTGTTGTTTGGTTTATTCCTACTTCTTTTTACAAAGAATTTGAGAAAGCTAGCAGAAAGAATATCTAATATTTAATCAACCCATAAGCTGAAAAATAAAAATCAACTAAAGCAAGGAAGACAAGAAAAGCATAGATCATGTGTCTGACCACTCTTTGGGCTCCATGAAATTGCTGTGGCTGGGCCACACATTATTTGACCTTCCTATCAGTCAAGGTGCCTATAGCTGTAGCCCTGTGGCATCCAATCCCATCAGATCTTGGAAGCTAAGCAGGGTCGGGCCTGGTTAGTACTTGGATGGGAGACTGCCTGGGAGCACCAGGTGCTGTAGGCTTGGGAGAAGGACCAGGCAACCCACTCCCAAAGATCAATCCACCATTGAAAACCCTATGAACAGTAGAGAAGCACTGACAATAGTGTTTTCCCTGTTGTACGTAGGGTCGCTATGAGTCAGATACTGACTCAATGGCACCTAACAACAACATCAGTCAAGGCAAACAGAAAATAGGCCCAGGCCTCATCTGCCAGCTATGAGGGGTACAAACTAATTTTGCATGAGAACCAAAGAGGTTTTGAACATTGAAAGAAACTATATTCAAGGTCTTCACACAGAAGTGGTTAAAATAGAGAAGAAATTAGGAAAAGCAAAAGTTTCCATAGCACAGTGGCTGCCACATTCTCCTAACACAGAAAGGCCCCCGGTTTGCCAGACGGGAACCTGCTACCTTTTCTTCTTCCCTGAACCCCTTAAGTTTCAAGCCAGATGGGGTGGTACTCACCTGTAATCCTGGCACCCAGGAGGCTGAGGCAGGGAGATGGTGAGGTAGAGGCCAGCAGGGGCTCTATAGCATGATACTGTCTCCAAAAGGAATGGACTTATTGGTACACAGTGCATAGTGTCCACAATTTTTCTCTTCCCCAACAGTATGAGAACAACTAGAATCAGTAAAGAAGTTCACCCTACCCACTTTGTTCCTTGAGGGCCATTGATAATTCTTTGTCCATTCGGTTTCCCATTACTCCCAGGAGGGACCTTCCCTTCTCCATTTGGTCTCCCATTATAACCTACACGGTACAGAAAAAGAAAAAGAAAGAAAAATAACAGAACTTGGTAAATTCGACATTCTTGGGCCAGTGGCTCCATACCAAACTACAAGTTGCAATACATGCTTTCAAACAAACACTAAACAGAATTTTAAACCAATAGCGCCTACATGTTAGATAACAATAGTCTCACCTTGTGACCTCTATATGACAAATAAAAACACCTACGAAAGTCCAGTAAAGTCAGTTTTCTGACAATACTGGGGGATATGAATGTGCCTCGTAAGTAAATTTGCTGAAGCAGCTACAGCTTTATTTTAGCCTGCTGGAGGGAGACGGGTGTTTGGAAGGATGGAGGAAATTATGCCTAAAGTGCACTAAATGCTGTCCTGCCAAATAGGACAACTATTTCTAGCTGACTCTGGTCCCAATCCCCAGTTGCCAAGTTTAAGTGTGCGAGGCTGTCTCAGAGCTTGCCAAACCCCTGGGGCTGCTCAGGAAGTATTCACTAAGCCAGTAAGCACGAGGTGCAGCAGCTGCCCACTCACTTCTTGTTGCTGTCTGTCTCCACCTCACGTCAGCTCTCCTTGGGGACAGACTGGCTGAGATCTCAGCAGAGAGCCTCTGGGGCCCAGACTCGCTCACTGGAGAAAGTGCTCAGGCATTCCCACAACTATTTGCTGGTCAGAGGCTTAATTCTCTCATTCCTTCCTTTATCCATTAGTTACTTCTTGAGCTCCTACTATGTATAAGGGAAAGTTGAGTTTTACATCTGTTGTCAGGATCTTAGTTTTGCTTAAAATCGTCACTCTTAATGGAAAACTGTCCTCAACGTGCAGCATTGTCCTGTCTTTGCTTTGGGCCTAAAATGACAATGCATTGTACAGATTAACAAATACGTGTTCATTAAGAATGTTCTATGAAGCCGAGAGTGGTGGTACACGCCTGTAATCCCAGCGGCTCAGGAGGCGGAGGCAGGAGGATCGCAAGTTTGAGACCAGAGGCAGTCTGCATAACTTACAGAGACCCTGGCTCAAAAAAGTACAAAAATGGAATGAGGGTGCAGCTCAGTGGTCCAGCACTTGCAAAGCATGCAAGTGTGAGACATTGGGTTCAACTCCCAGTACTGCCAAAAAAATAAAAGAATGTTCTATGAAGCCCCAGTCATGTGCAAGGAGAGTTCAAGGCTTAAATGAACACAGGTTTATGGTAAATACCTTAGACACTGAGCTGGGGGCCTATAATTCATAGCTATCTTTAATCTTCTAGTTGAACAGTGTCTTTTACCATGCATTTTCTACAGGTTTTAGATGACAATCATTGATTGCAATGTCTGAGCAATTCATGTCCAAGACATTTGAATTTGGTCCTGGGTATGTTTGGTTGAGAGCTTAATATGCAGAAGAATAAGAACAAGATAAGCCTACATTCATATCTAATTTATCACTGCCAAGTCCTTAAATATATGCTGGAAGAGAACAACCAAAAAGAACACCATGGTTGTGACACACATCTACAGATTAAGTGAGCCCATGAAAGGATTCAAAAAGGCAGTGTGCGCCTGGCACTGTGGCACATGCCTGTAATCCCAGCAGCTGGGGAGGCAGAGGCAGGAGGATCGCAAGTTCGAGACCAGAGGCAGTCTGCGTAACTTAGTGAGACCCTGTCTCAAAAAGTAAAAGAAGTGGGCCGGGGGCCCACCTCAGTGGTCCAGCACTTGCAGAGCATGCAGGCGAGAGTCCCTGGGTTCAACCCCAGTACCAAAAAAAAAAAAAGGGCAGTGTGGGATAATGGTATGGTGGGCTTAGCAGTTGGGACTGCAATTGCAGCTCAGACGTTTCATGGTAGTCTGACTCCAAACCAGCCACTCTGACCCCTGACCCTCAGCTTCCTTAACTGAAAAACAGGGATAACAAGACACACCCTAGGAGACGGCTAAGAGAAAGAATTTACGCTTGGACGTATTAGATGCTCAATAAAGCAAAAGAAAGTTTAAAACCTCTAAGGAATGGCTAGGAACATCACTGAGCATTTGGGGGCGGGGGGGAGTTAGGCAGCTGTTTGTACAACACCCATTACCTTGTATGTGCGGGATTCTCGAGGGCTGGTGTGAGCCAGGAGTCCGGAATCTGCGCTGCATCCGCTGCCGCAGGGACAGCATCGGTGTTGTGGAAAAGTAGCTGGGAGGGGCGCCGGTGGTGTACCGCGGCCCGGAGGAGGTGCTCACGATCGGGCTTGGGGTGGCTGGGCTGCGCGGCGGGTGTCGAGTAGGGGGGTGTGAGGCTCTAGGGGCGCTGCCTGGAGAGAGGGGAGGCGGTGGCTTTGCAGCGAGGGCGCCCTCGCCGCGCGTGGAGCTCCCTGCGAGGCGGGCCGCGGCGTCCTCCTTGGCCGGGCGCGCATCGGCGCGCTGGCTGGCCCTGGGCGCGGAGGGGGAAGGCCACTTGGGGATGGGGGAAGACAGAGGGTCCTCTTTCCCTCCTTTGAAGAATCCCGCATCCTCATCCATGTCCTCGTCGTCCTCCTCCTCCTCGGCGGAGACGGACTGCGGAGACTTGGCTGGCAGGGGGCGCTTGGACGTAGCCACCTTCTTCCCCAGAGGGGCCCCACCGCGGGGGTAGGGGCTGCCGGGCCGGCTGGGCCGCGATGGTCTGTGGTCACTGCTCCCCGCTGGAGATGGCACCTGACGATGCTTGGGAAGGGTCAGGACCGCATCCTTGGCCCGGCCGCCCGGAGCCTCGGCCTCTGCGCCATTGTCCTCGTGGCTGCTCTGGGGGTCCCGGGCTTGGCTGTGCGGGGCCGTGCGGAGCACCCCGCGGGAGCTCCCGGTGTACAGGCCTGCGGTGGGGCGCGGCCTCCCCGCGTGAGCCAGCGCAAGCTTGGGCTGGGAAAGCGAGCGCTCTGCGTCCCTGCTCTGTGGGCCGGACGCCTCGGGCTGCGACGTCTGGACAGGCGGAGGCGGCTGCTTTTCTGGGGCCCGGCCGGGCGCCATCCTTCTGGGGACGCTGGCCCCCGGGTAGGGCGGCGATCTTGCTGCGGGAGGACGAGCGGGGGACACGGGCTGCCGCTTGGAAGAGTGACCCTCCATGTCCTCGTCTGTGCTTTGCTGGACGTCCTGCGCCTTGGAGGACAGAGGTTTGCCCTGTGGCCGCGCATCTGGCCCAGCCGATTTGGGGTTCTCTGGGACGGGTTCCTTCCTATACATGCTGGCCCCTCTCTGGGAACCTCTTCTTAGCGGGTCCCAGCCCCGCGAGGTGGGCTGCCTGGAGGAGGAAGGCATGTGATCATTAACCACGGTGGCAGGAAGTGGCTTCTCATCCTGGCCTTCTCCGTGGACATCGAAGCCAAGCCGAGGTTCAGGAGGCGGTGGAGTTTGGGCCCTGGGAAGGACTCGGGAGGGCACAGTGGCCTGGGCGGAGCTGGAGGGCTGGAGCCTTAGTCCCCGGGCGCTGCCCAGCCTGTTTGGAGGCCTGCCAGGGGCAGGGAAGGGTTTATTCCGGACCAGACTAAAGTGTCCGGAGGCAGCCCGGGCACGCGGGGTCGGGACAGCGCCCTCCGCCCGCCTGTCCGTGTCTTCTGCCTCCTGGTCACTGTCCCCTCCTTCAGACACCTCTGTCTTCGCAGACAGACCAGAGGAGATGGAGGAAGACGGGGTGGACCACGAGGGCTCATAGGACCTGGAGCTAGGGGCTTCAGGACTGTCCTTCCAGCCCCTGGAGAGTGGGGTGCCAGGGTGTGGCTGGGTGGGCAGCAGCCGAGAGGGCCCTCTGTGGGGTGGAGGGAGCCTCGAAGGTGGGGCAGGAGCGCTGGGCTCCTCCTCCGGGGCCCCGGAGTGGGGTGGCCTCCGCGCGGGCCAGGCTTGTCTGGGGCCCTGCTGCAGCGGGCTTCTGTCCCGCAGGACGCTGGAGGCCGCCTGGCGGCCAGGGGTCAGGGCCTGGCGGTGCTGGGCGGGACTCCTGGGAAACAGCTGCGGGGAGGAGGCGGCCTTGGCGTGGAGGCGCCCCGCCGCTCGATCATCCTCTTCCGGGGTCCTCAAGTCGTTGTCAGAGGAGCTGGCAGGGCCTGGAGCGGGACCTTGTGGGGCCCGGTGGGCAGGAGCAGGCTCCACCGAAGGGGCGGCCACCGAGGGGCCATGCTTATCCACGTCTTCCTTTCGGGGCAGCCGTGGCACCTGGGCTCTTGCCTGAGTCCGGCCGGTAGCTGGAACCCAGTGGCTAGATCTACTCGGTGGCCTTAAGGTTCGCCTCTGGTCTTGGGTCTCGGAGGGGGATGTGGGTGGATCCTCAAGGGAATCCAGCCCCCCTTCCCCAGTGACGTCCGTAGACTGCAGAGCCAACTCCTCAGCCTTCTTAGGGGGAAGCTGGGGTTTTCTGAGCAGCCCACCGTTGGCCAGTATTTTGTTCTTCAAGTCAAGGAGAGGGTCCTTGGAATTTCCTCGTGGGGGAGAGGCAGGCGCGGGAGAAGGCTCTGAGGAAGCTGGATCTTTGGGAGCAGCTGAGGAAGGTTCTGGTTTCCTGGGTTTCCATTTCTCTTCTGTGTTCTGCTGGACTTTGGACTCACTGCTACTGGCTGTAACAGATTTAAAGAATTGGCAACAGAGAAAATATTTAAAGCCTGTGTGACACAAAGGGAGTAATGAAGATGCCAGTATGGACTTGGTCTAAATTGGTAATCATAATTTATTGCTTCTAATTCCGTAGAAGCCTGCAGCCATACCAGGCTGGCATCCGATCCCATCAGATCTTGGAAGCTAAGCAGGATCGGACCTGGTTAGTACTTGGATGGGAGAGCACCTGAGAACACCAGGTGCTGGAGGTATGGGAGAAGGACCCAGCAACCCACTCCTAAAAAACAATCAGCCATTGAAAACCCTATGAATAGCAGAAACACAATAGTGTTTTGTTTGTTGTACCTTGAGTTGCTATGAGTCAGACACTGACTCGATGGCATCTAACAATTTCTTAGAACACTAGGAACTTACATCACTATAGCATTCTTTTTTTAAAAAAAAGTATTTCACTTTAAGTAACAGATGCAGTCCTACAATATACATATGAATCTCTATAGTGAATAAACAGAGGTCACAACATATCTGAAGGAATTCTGAATGAGTACTTTGAAATAGAATCAGCCTTCATCTGCAGATTCAGACAACCCTGACTAGAAAATGCTTGGGGAAAAAAATTTGCATTTATTTTGATTATGTATAGACATTTTTCCCTTGTCATTTCCACCAAAAAAAAACCAGAGTATAACAATTATTCACACAGCACTTCCATTATATTGTTTTTGTTATTGTTAGGTGCCTTCAAGTTAGTTTCAACCCATAGCAACCCTATGTACAATAGAACAAAACACTCCTCGATTCTGTGCCAGGTACTGATCTTTTTTATGTTTAAGCCCATTGTTGCAGACACAACGTCAATCCATCTACTTGAGGATCTTCCTTTTTCAATTGACCCGCCACTCTCCCAAACATGATGTCCTTCTCCAGGGATTAGCCATCCCCCCCACCCTAGACAACATGTCCAAAATATGTAAGACACAGTCTAGCCATCCTTGCTTCCAAGGAGCATTCTGGATGCACTTCTTCTAGGACAGATCTGTTGTTTCTTTTGGCAGTCCATGGTATATTCAATATTCATCTCCAGCACCATAATGCAAAGGCATCAATTCTTCTGCTGTGTCCCTTATTCAATGTCCAGCTTTCATAAGCATACAATGGAATTGAAAATATCATGGCATGAATCAGGCGCACCTTCATCTTCAATGTGACATCTTTACTTTTCAACACTTTAAAGGAGTCTTTTGCAACAGTTTTTCCTGATGCAACGTGTCTTTTGATTTCTTGACTGCTGCTTCCATGGGTGTTGATTGTAGAAACAAGTAAAGCAAAATCTTGGACAACCTCCATCTTCTCTCCATTTATCACAAAGATGTGTAGAGACTTGTTTGTAAGGGCTTTTGTTTTCTTGATATTGAGGCACAATCCATACTGAAGGCTGTGTTCTTTGATCTTTATTAGTAAATGTTTCAAATCCTCCTCACTTGGCAGCAAGCCAAGTTGTGTTATCTGCATAATGCAGGGAGTTAGTATTCAAATGATGTATTCAATCATGATGTCACATTCTTCTACATAAAGTCCAGCTTCTCAGATTATTTGCTCAGCATATGGATTGAAAAGGATAAAGCCCTGATGCACACCTTTCTCAACTTTAAAACAGGCAATGTTTGTTTTGTTTGAACGACTACCTCCTAGTCTATGTACACATTCCTCATGAGAACAAGTAAGTGCTCTGGTATTCCCATTGTTTGCAATGTTATCCATAACTTCTTGTGATCCACATAGTCAAATGCCTTTGCATTGTCAATAAAACATAGATAGACATCTTTCTGGTATTCTCTGCATTTGGCTAATATCCATCTGACATCAACAATGATGTCCCTGGTTCCATGCCTTCTTCTGAATCCTGCTTCATTTTCCAGCAGTTCCCTGTCTATATATTGCTGCAGTCACTTTTAACGATCTTTAGCAAAATTTTACTTGCATGTGATATTAATGATATTGTTTGATAATTTCTATATTCGGTTGGATCCCCTTTTTGGGAATAGGCACAAATATGGACCTATTCCAGTCAGTTGGCAGGTAGCTGTTTTCCAAATCTCTTGGCATAAGTAAGTGAACACCTCCAGTGTTGCACCTGCTTGTTGAGACATCTCTGTTGGCACTCCACCAATTACTGGAGACTTGTGTTTCACCAGTTCCTTTAAGGCAGCTTCTACTTTGTCTTTCAGTACCATTGGTTCCTGATCATATGCAACCTCTTGAAATGGTTGTGCATCCACCAATTCTTTTTGCTATACAGACTCTGTGCATTCTTTCCTCCTTCTTTTGATATTTCCTGTGTCATTTAATAGTATCCCTGTATAATCTTTCATTATGTTTTCTTCAATTCCTGAAGCTTGAGATAAACACAACATGTTCTTTCCTTTCGGTTTTCTATCTCCAGCTCTTTGCACATGTCATTATAATATTTGATTTTTTTCTTCTCAAGCTGCCCTTTGAAATCTTCTATTTAGTTTTTTAACTGCATCATGTCTTCCTTTTACCTTAGCTGCTTAACATCCAGGGCAAGTTTCAGAGTTTCTTTTCATATGTAATTTGACATTTTCTCTTTTTCCAGTCTTTCTAATAACCCTTTGCTTTTCCCATGAATGATGTCTTTGATGTCATGCCACAACTCATCTGGTCTTTGATCATTAGTGTTCAATGAAGCAAACCTGTTCTTGAGGGAGGTCTCTGAACTCGGGTGGGATATACTCATGGTCATACCTTAGCTCTCTTACACTTGTTCTAATTTTCTTCAGTTTCAGTTTGAATCTGCATATGAGCTGTTGATGGTCTGATCCATAATCAGCATCTGGTCTTGTTCTGACTTTTGATATTGGGCTTTTCCACCATCTCTTTCCACAAATGTAGTCAGTTTGGTTCCTTATCTTCCATCTGGTGAATTCCATGTGTATAGTCACCATTTATGTTGGTGAAAAAATGTATTTGTAATGTAAAGGTCACTGGTCATCTGACAAAATTCTATCATGAGTTCCCCAGCATCATTTTTGTCACCAAGGTCATATTTTCCAACTACTGAGTCTTCTGTGTTTCCAACTTTTGCATTCCAGTCACCAGTAATTATCAGTGCATCTTGATTGCATATTTGATCTATTTTAGACTGCAGGAGCTGGTAAAAATCTTCTCTATCCTCATTTGTAGCCTTAGTGGTGGGTGGTGAAATTTGAATAATAGTCATATTAACTGGCTTTCCTTGTAGGTATATGGATATTATTCTATCTTTGACAGTGTCATACTTCAGGACATATCTTGAGACATCTTTTTTGATGATGAATGCAATCCTGTTTCTCTTTAATCCATCATTTCCAGCATAGCAGATCATATGATTATCTGATTCAAAATGGCTCATGCCAGTCCATTTGAGCTCACTGATGCCTAGGATGTCAATGTTTATATGCTCCATTTACCTTTTGACAATTTGTAATTTTCCTAGATTCATACTACGTACATTCTACATTCCAAGTATTAATGGATGTTTACAGTTGTTCCTTCTCATTTTAGCCCATGCCACATCAGCAAATGGAGATCCCTTGGGCTTTACTTCATTTCTGCCACTAAGGTAGACTCTACTTTGAGGAGGCAACTCTTCCCCGGGCATCTTTTGAGTGTCTTCCTACCTGGGGGGCTCATTTTCTGGCACTATTTCTGATAGTGTTTCTCTGCTAGTCCATAGTGTTTTCAATGGCTAATTGTTTCAGGGGTGGGTTAGTCATGTCCTTCTCCCTAGTTTACCTTAGTCTGGATGCTCAGCTGAAACCTGTCCACCATAGGGTAACCCTGCTGTTATCTGTAGTGCTGGTAGCATAGCTTTCAGCATCTCAGCAACACACAAGCCCCCACAGCACAACAAGCTGACAGACACATGGGGGTCCATTGTATTAGGTATTATGATTAAGCCAGGAATTAGTTAGAGTATACAGGATGATGTGCATAAGTTATATGCAAATACTACTATTTATTATAAGGGCCTTGAGTATCTTTAGATTTTGTTATCCTTGAGGGTTCTGGAACCAATCTCCTTAAGCATACTGAGGGATGCCAGGTGTGGTGGCACATGCCTATAATCCCATCAGCTTGGGAGGTGGAGGCAGGAGGATCGCAAGTTCGAGACCAGAGGCAGTCTGTATAACTTAGCGAGACCCTGTCTCAAAAAGTAAAAAAATGGACTGGGGGTGCAGCTCAGTGGTCCAGCATTTGCAGAGCATGCAGGTGAAAGGCCCTGGGTTCAACCCCCAGTACTGGAAAAAAAAAAAAAAAGAATACTGAGGGATGACTATAATTCATTGGTTTCATAAGTGCAAATCTTTTGTAGGATTTTCTTAAAATAATTGTCTATATAATACAAATGCATTATAGCTGTTCTCAATAGGCAAGAAATATTCATAAGCTAGATATAAAATGTTGAGTGATTTGCACTCAAATTTTATAGGAATATATGTATGTAACTTGCAAGTGACCGGGTGAGCAACAGATTTGTGATTTTTGAGGCATTACAAAGACTCCTCTGTACCCTTAACATGTTTTACTTGCTTCCTCTTCTTGCCTAAATTTTTTAAATAATGGATACATTTGCAATTCCAAAGTAAATCCTGAAATAAAAAGACTCCTAAGAACGGCAAAACATTATATTCAGTGTGCCATGCAATGCACCTGTCTAGAGAGCAGAAATGACTGAGAGAAAGGAGGCTGTAGAGGGAGAGGAATTTATACAGTAGTGGAGGACCCAGAAGAAGTGTCTTTCACAGTTTTTTTCTAGGATAAAGTACTGTATTCTATTGTCTTCACAGTGCATATGGAAGGAAAGAGTTGCCCAAATCCGGCCGAAAGAAAACACAGTGCAAAACAAGTCTACTCTATTTTTGGATCTTTATTAACTTGTTGGTTTAGATGTTGATGAGTTAAACTAGACACCTGAAATTCTTCTGAGTACAGTTATACTCCAAAATAATGGAATGTAAATGGAAAGTTTTAAATGCTATGTACAAGAGGGCTAACAATTAAAAATAACACCTAAACTTGCAAAAACATTCTTTCTCTGTCAACATAAGCCCCAAATTAAACATGAAATAAGATTAATCATATAATTAATAAATTTATAATATTGTAATACTTCTTAATATCAGCAATCAATAACACTTTAGTCTTTGAGAAACTCATTTCTAAAAGGACTACTACACTTTAGAAATTGATATGCAAACTTGTTGTTGTTAGGTGCCGTCGAGTCATGTCCGACTCATAGCGACCCTCATAGGGTTTTCAATGGCAGATTGTTTCGGGATTGCCTTGGGAGTGTGTTGCCATATTCTTCTCCCATTTTTAGCAGTGCTGGGAATCAAACTCGGGACCTCAGAGACTGCAGAGGGGCGCTCTACCAACTGAGCTAAATCCCAGCCCAATAGGCAAACTTAGCCTTCCCAAATCATCATCTGAGCAGTTTTAAACCCAAAAGCATGATTCAAAAGAAGACAAAAACAAATAGGAGGAATGAAGAGAGGTAGAAGACAGAGAGCCACGAACACGCGGTGCTTACTTGGGATAGCGACAACGAAGGCTTTGGAGTGCGGCCCAGGGCCTCTCCGATTGGCGGCCCGGATTTTGAACAGATAGCGTTCCCCAGGCTGCAGACCATCCACCAGGGCAGAAGTAGTGCGTCCAGGGAAGGTGAGGGACTTTGCTCCAAATGGTTTGAGAGCCGGGGCATATGAAAGAATGTATTCTGAAATGATTTGGCAGATGGTTGGAAGAAGAAACTAAAAACAGTGCCGTTTCCAGCAGACAGACTGTGTGGGCAGGATGGATTAGAACGTGCATGACTAAAATCAACACCCTGGCAATGCACGCCACGCCCACAGCTGGAGCAGAAGTTTGCAGCAGGTGAGCACACAGTCAGGCCACCAGACACAGCTCTAGTTCATTCTCTTAAGCCAATAAGATATGGAATCCAATAGACTAGCCTTTATAGGATTTATCAAAAATATTTACACTGGGTTTTTGGTTTGGGTTTTGTTTTATATTTATGTACTAACTTGCTATGGTGAAGTTGGCATGTCCTCAGTAAAAGAAACCAAGGAGGATGAGGAAACTTCTCAGAATTGCTTCTGAATAACTGCTAACATCTTCAAGAGTTTGAATGTCTCAAGCTAAGTTACTGTCATTAGTACCTTAGGACAGAAAACTTCCATATTTGGAATATAACTTCACTTTTATAGGAACAACAGTTCTTAATATATGCTGATAAGGCTATTTCACGGTATTTAAAACTGCGAAGAAAATTGCTAAGTAATAGACTTCTATGATGTCTAATGTTTCCATCTTCAATTGGCTATATCTATAAATGTATAAAGCCCTTAATCTTCGAAAACCATAGAAAATTCAGATTAAGGAACTAAAATACCTCTGACTGCATGGAAATATTATAACATATTAAGTCATTTTAAGCCATAATTTTAACCTTCAGCTAAAAACTATCCTGTCTATTTTTCTCTCAATGAACTCAAGATTGTAAAACTCATCAAATTAATTTGAGTACAATCTGAGAAAAGTAATTTGAATCACAGAAAATTCAAGCAATACAAAAGAATGGGAGCTCTTTTCTTTTCTCTGAGTTCTAATCTGAAACAGCACATTAATTTAAAAACTTTCAACCAAAAGTGCTTTTGCAGCATTTGTCTGCAAAAACACAGCATTCTTTTCTCATTAAAAATGAGCAAACTAGTCATTTGTGGTGGTCAAAAGTAAAAATTAAGAGAATTCACTGTCCATAAAAGTTTATAATTCTGATGTTTTAACAGATTCAATTCATCTGGCCAACATATTTAACCACGTCAAAGTATATATTCTCCTATTATGTGTTATGTTTGTTATGCACAGAAAATTCCCCAACATAATTATGAATTTCAAATTCCCCACTACACCCTTACAAAAACCAAACAGGGTTAAGATATATGAGTGCTTTCAGATATAAAAACTCAGTAACTCTTATTATTTCTGGCAGCATTTAGTTGATGACCAGGAACTTCTTTCAGCAAAGAGCTATAAATATAAACCAAGATGAAAGGGAGAAAAAGAACAAATAAGTAGCATGGTAATAAATTTACTCAAGGATGAATAATCTTGTGTTTTTTAAAACTAAAAAAGTAGTCAGCCAAAAAATGTCTTCATTCAACTTTCCGAGCCCTTTTCAGCACTATGATACTCAATACAAAGGGAGCCAATGTTCACATTGTCATAACACCAATTATTTAAAGGAGCTAACTAAATATTTGTTCTCTTCATTTGTTTCTGATTTATTCCAGTGAGGAAGGAGGCATAGGCAAGAAGAAGAATACAATCTATTCTTTCAAATGTGGGAAATGAGAAGGCATTCAGTATAGAAGACACCATTCCATATCTACCTTCTGTAACTCCCAATTGTCTGTGAAAAGTCATCCTATATGTCAGCAAAGATAACTTATGAATGAATGCAAAAAAAAACCATTCAATATTTTTAAGACACTCTCAAAGGAGACTGGCAGTGATTTTCTGTATTTCTTTAAGCTTACACAAACTTTTCACACTTTTTGGACATATTAAAGTTGTCTCCCAAAACCTAATAACAATAAAAATACTCCTTTCTTGAATAAACATTCCATTCTTTTTTTGTTCTTTTTTTTTTTTGTGTGTGGTATTGGGGTTGAACCCAGGGCCTTGCACTTGCATGCTTTACAAGCGGTGGACCACTGAGCTGCATCCCTAGCCTTTTTTTTTTTTTTTTTTTTTAACTTTTTGAGACAGGTTCTCGATAAATTACACAGACTGCCCCGGTCTCGAACTTGCAATCCTCTGGCCTCTGCCTCCCAAGTTGCTGGGATTACAGTCGTGCACCACCACACCTAGTTAACACTCCATTCTTCCCTATCCTTGGGGTACATTTGTGTAGGCAATGCCAGAAAAAATACCCAATATGACTCTTGAAAATGTCTCTAGACTTCTGAAACTTTCTCAAGTGCTTTTACATTGAAATGAAAAGATCTGTGTGTTTATTAGTATTCTCAACAGACTATTTTTAATTTAACCAGTTGTGAATATTTTATTCTATCTTTATTCTTTTAAGCCTCCAGTTTTTTTTTACTATTTTAATGTTATACTTTCCTCAACCTAAATAAATGAAAGCAGGCAGATGGAAATCAATCCATCTTCTGGAAATTATTACTTCAGTTTTTCAAACCTATTAAAAGTATTTATGGCCCCATTAAAGATTTTTATGCTCCTATGGGGCTCCCATAGACTCTGACTTTTGTGAGCTTACTAGCAAAATGAAAAGCTCATAGTCTGTAAACAAGGGTATCATTAGGATGGGTAAAGGTCATAATGTCACACCATGAAATTAAAAACATCCTTGCTGATGGCAATGCAAAAACCCTGTCTATAGGAAGAGGAAAAGAGTAATCACCTCGGCCGGGTGCGGTGGTGCACGCCTGTAATCCCAGCTGCTCGGGAGGCGGAGGCAGGAGGATCGCGAGTTCAAGACCAGAGGCAGCCTGCGTAACTTAGTGAGATCCTGTCTCAAAAAGTAAAAAAATGGGCTGGGGATACAGCTCAGTGGTCCAGCACTTGCCGAGCATGCAAGCGCGAGGTCCTGGGTTCAACCCTCAGTACCACAAAAAAATAAATAAATAAATAAATAAAATAAAATAATCACCTTGGTGACTACCTGGATCGCAAATAAGGAAAACCGTGCAGGAAATTTCCTGGTCCCTGGAGTTAGCAACTATTACCCACAGGCTGCTTCCCTATTTCTTCCTCCATTGCTAAAGCTGTGAGCAGAGGCAGCGCTGACAGAGCGCGTGCCACGGGGAGGTGAAGGAGCCTCCTACCTTTCACTTTCCCCTCTGTCTCCGGCAGTGCGTCCCAGGAAACAGTGACGACTGTAGGTTTGCCACTGACTGGCCAGACATTCAAGTTTTCAGGAGCCGTGGTGGGAGCTATGGACAACAAGGAATCAAACATGTCACAATGCCCTCGTGGAGGTCCTAGCAGGAAATGTCACCCAGGCCCACTGCATGCATTGTTTCTTGAAGAGCTACTGTGTTGGTGGTGTTAAGATGATGGAAAATTCTACCCCTGCTCTTTGTGGAACACAGTGATTTATGTCGCTTTTGTCAACTCATACAGCAAGTTTAGTGATCTCTTGTTGTTGTTGTTGTTAGGTGCCGTCGAGTCGTGTCTGACTCATAGTGACCCTCATAGGGCTTTCAATAGCAGATTGTTTCGGGATTGCCTTGGGAGTGGGTTGCCACATCCTTCTCCTATTTTTGCGGGGCTGGGAATCGAACTCAGGACCTCAGAGACTGCAGAGAGGCACTCTACCAGCTGAGCTAAATCCCAGCCCTAGTGATCTCTAGGAAAAATCTTTTAGGAATTCAGAATTTCTCTCAGAGCTAAATATTGAAAAGTACAAAGAAGATTAAAATCCACATTCAGCTTCTTTTTACTCCAACTTTTAAAGACATAGTTTAAAGAATCATGGCCTTGGCTCTAAGGGCACAATTTGGCCCAAATACAACCTCAGCCTCAGGAAAGAAGATTGTCTCTTCCATCAAGAGCCAGGCACCACCCGAGGCATCCAGGCACACAGCAGTAACTTCTGGGTGCCACACACTGGCACTGAACGGGCTCCGCAAGTCTGAGCAACATACCATGAAAAGGCTATCAGAGGACAAAACATGGACTCCAAGAAGCAGCTCCTTTACTTTTTTGCACTTACTGCTCTTTCTTCTTTATTTTGTTTACTATAACCCTAACCCCAATCCTAACTGCTTCACATTTGTACATAGAAACACTATGGAGATTTAGAGTTCATGTGATTTTTTTTAAAATACCCATGCTGGCCTTCGCTTCTTAGGTTGTCTTTAAATCTTATTTAGGAGTAATTCCCAAACAGAATATTCAAGGCCCAAACCAGGCACTGTTCTCAAAGTCAGAAATAAAAAATGGGCTGAGCATGCAGCTCAGTGGTGGAGCATGTACCCAGCAGGTGCGAGGCCCTGCATTCAACCCTCAGTGCTGTGAAAGGAAGACAAAAGAGGAAAGAAAGGAAGAAAGGAAAAAAGAAAGAAAGAGAGAGAGAGAGGAGAGAGAGAGAGAGAGAGGGAAAGGAAGAAGGAAGGAAGGAAGGAAGGAAGGAAGGAAGGAAGGGGAAAGAGAAAGAAAGAAAGAAAGAAAGAGAGAGAGAGAGAGAGAGAGAAAGGGAGAAAGAGAGAAAGAAAGAAAGAGAGAGAGAGAGAGAGGGAGGGAGGGAGGGAAGGGAAGGGAAGGGAAGGGAAAGGAAAGAAAAGAAAAGAGAAAGGAAAGAGAAGAAAAGAGAAAGGAAAAAGGGAGGAAGGAAGGAAATCCAAGGCCCATTTCAAATACAGACCAGATTCTGGTGTTCTCTGGAAGACGGATGTGCTCCATTTGCCATCTCTTTCGCCCTGTGAGATACGGACTGCAAATTCATACACAGTGTCTGGAATCAGGTTCTCAACCAGCACGCGCCTGTTGGGGACTTGCTTGTAATCCCACCTGGCTGATTCTCCCTTCTCTCGATAGCGCACTGTGTACTGTCTGTAAGAAAATGCACAATGACAATGCAGCCTGTTGATCATATTCTCTGCAGCTGAGCTCTAGCTGAATTTGCTGTTTGTCCTTCCCCGTAAGTGATGGCTTTTGGAGGTAAGCAGAGGAAGGTCTAAACTTTCAACTATGTTACTGACTCAGAAAATCTATGTAAGTTCCAGACAAAGTGTCCCACACAGGGCAGGAAATATGGAGCCCAGGGCCTCTAGAGATCAAGCAGAAATTACAAAGGAGGAGATAAAATGGCAGACTTTGTGTGCGTGTGTGCTTGGGGGCTAAACCCAGGACCTCAGCCTAGTGCATATTTTGCAAGTGCTCTACCAATGAGTTACATCCCCAGCCCCCCTTTCTTATTTTTTATCTGGAGACAGATAAATTACACAGGTTGCCTCTGGCCTTGAACTTGCCATCCTCCTGCCTCTGCCTCCAGATTGCTGGGATTATAGTCATGTGCCACCATGCCTGGCTAAAAAAGGGGCAGATTTTATGAAGCAACTACCTGCTCAGGAATGTGTGTGTGTGTGTGTGTCTATGCGCATGAAAGTGCAGGGGTGTGTGTGTGTGCTCGCGCGCACGTGCACGAGTGAACATGCCTGTGGGTGGCCATGTACCATCAAAAAGGACAATATTAAGGACCACATGTGGCTGGAGATATCCTGGTTTTCCCAAAAACACACACAAAAAAGCCCATTTCATGACAAATCAAGCATGTTTTCTATGGGCTCAGGAGGAAAGGGGGCGTGTGGTTTTGACTACCATGGCATGGAGCAAAAATGTGTAACATATAGAGCAGGACGGGCTGGGATTTAGCTCAGTTGGTAGAGCGCTGCACTGCAGTCTCTAAGGTCCCGAGTTCAATTCCCAGCACCACAAAAATGGGAGAAGGGCCTGGCAATCCACTCCCAAGGCAATCCCGAAACAGTCAGCCATTGAAAACCCTATGAGGGTCACTATGAGTCAGATACTGACTCAACGGCACCTAACAACAACAACAATAATAGAGCAGGACAGAAGAGTTTATAAAAGGCAGTCGAAGTGTGTGATTTTCAGGGAAAGAAATATGCCATGGCCAAAGATGGCAACACTCAAAATCCCCAGACAGCAGACATCCTCTACTCTCTAAGAATAGCAAACACTGATTACTGGACTTCTTTTAAAAGAAATTTTCTTTGTGGATCCTTCACAATAGAAAGCATTTGATGCATTAAAAATGTGGTATTTGTGATATCTGAGAGAAGACTTCAGTTGAGGACATGGCACATCAATTAACAAAGAAGTTCAGCCAAGAAAATTCAAGCCTTTCTTAGTTGTCAGCAAGCCCAGGGATAAGAAACACAAAGAATGCTTTGTGTTATTGCTGTTGTTAGGTGCCGTCAAGTCTGGTCTGACTCATTGCAATCCTACACACAACACAGTGAAACACTCCCTGGCACTGTGCCATGACCGGCACTATGTCAGTGCTTCTTTGCTATCCACGTTGTTGTTGTTGTTGTTGTTGTTGTTGTTGTTGTTAGGTGCCATCAAGTCAATGTCTAAGTCATAGTGACCCTACTTACAACAGGGGAAACACTATTGTCAGTGCTTCTCTGCTGTTCATAGGGTTTTCAATGGCGGATTGTTTTTGGGGAGTGGGTTGCTGGGTCCTTCTCCCAAGCCTACCACCACTGGCGTTCCCAGGTGGTCTCCCATCCAAGCACTAACCAGGCCCAACCCTGCTTAGCTTCCGAGATCTGACAGAATCAGACACCACAGTGGTACAGCTGCAGGCTCTGCAATCCATAGAGTTTTCAATGGCTAGTTGTTTTGGGATTGTTTCAGGAATGGATCGTCAAGACCTTCTCCCATCTTTGCAGTGCTGGGAATGGAACCCAGGGCCTCAGAGAGCACAGAGCAGGACTCTTCCAACTGAGCCAAACTCCAGCCTCACTTTGTGTTGGGGAGGCCATATATCTAAAGGACCACTATGACTCTTCTGAGGTCTTTCAAAAGAAACAGATATCTTTTTTCCTAGTAGACAGTTGAGGAAACTCTATATCTATTATAAATAACAGTTTATAGGTATAATCTGAGCATTAGATTCCATTAAGTACATGCCCCTTTTCTGGTTTCAGATAGGTTCAAAATTCAACACTTAATAACTAGGCCATCAAATCTTTGGCTTTCTCTGTTGTTGTTGTTGTTGTTAGGTGCCATCGAGTCGGTATCTGACTCATAGTGACCCTCATAGGGTTTTCAATGGCTGACTGTTTCGGGATTGCCTTGGGAGTGGGTTGCCAGGTCCTGCTCCCATTTTTGCGGTGCTAGGAATTGAACTCGGGACCTCAGAGACTGCAGCGCAGCACTCTACCAACTGCGCTAAATCCCAGCCCTTGGCTTTCCCTAGGTTATATTAAATGTTAATTCCATCACTGAGCACATAAAACTTTGGTGGCTTCATTCAAGAGTAGCCTTTTAACATAAAAATTATTTTAACCTTAGGATCGTTTTTTCTTCTGTTATTGCAAATGAAAATAAAATCCAGAATAGCCTAGCATCACCGTCTGAGAGAAAACAAGATACAGTCCATTATGCACAACCAAGCCAGACATGCAACAGTCGAGTGCTTGGCAAATGGCTACTGAGAAACCACTAAGGGTGACCCACAGATAAATGTCCACCACTCCACATCAAAATCCCCCCTGCTGTAACTCTCCAGTAAGACTCCTCCCAAGGTGGACACTGAACACGAACACAGTATCAATGAGAGAAAGCAAAACCCAAATGGATGCAAAGGGAAAAATGGACTCTAGGAAATGTCCAGACACAAGATAAAACGGAGCAAGTGAGACATGAGGCCCTGCTCTGTGAATCACATGCAAGGTCCTGGTAGCATCTGACTTGTAAGAGCCAAACTGACATAGGAGGTTCCACCATTTGGCTATAAGGAGGGGCCAGCATTCATATACATAAGGAAATAAAATCATTAAGTACATGCAGGGCCAGAGAAACCACATTTTTCATACATGAAGAAATCGACACGATTACCTTGATGCAACAACTTTTTTCTGTTTTTCCAAAGCAGGATCCACCCAGGCCACGAGCACAGACTGGGACGACATAACCCGGACACTGATGTCATTAGGTACATCCAGTTCATCCTCTTCTGAAATGTCAACAGGAAACATAAAAGGACAACTCTAGGGACAGGCTCAGCCCTGACTTCCCCTGGCCTTCGGAGTCTATTACTTTGTATCACTATGGGTTGTTTATGCTCAGCGCAAGTAAAAAGAAATGAAGGTAACATTGCTCAATTATGTGATTGGTCAGCGTAGAGAACAAAACTCCTCACTCTTGCTTTTCTTAAGCACAGCCTAACAAATGGGGTGTTCACTTTAAAAGCTGCCTGGTCTAATCAACATATAGAACAGTACAAAGCGGGTGTTATGGAAGATACCCCAGATAACTCAGCATTTGCTCAACATATGCTGTAAGTGTCTGGGAAATAAGACTTGTATGAGAGGCACACGTTCGGGTGAAGAGAAACCCAGTGTACATTTCCTTGGTGATCATGATATGAAATGAAAATTCTGGTTCAAACAACTGTAAGAATCACATGAGGCTTAGCCTCTTCACATTGTAGAGTACGTGGTCACAAGACCATGTAAAATGGAATTCAGTTTGCCGATTTCTTACAGAGATTTATCTTTGTCATCAAATAGAATTCATCAGAGTCTAATCACAAAGCTTTATACTCCTCATTCAATCCCCAAAAATTCAGACTCACAAGATGTCTTCAGTCTTGCTTTTTAGTCTCTAGGGTTTTCGTTTCTGTTTTGTTTTTACTTTTCAGGGACGGTGTTTTAAAGGGATACAGACTTTATTTACATAGGGGAAGGTGGAAGCATTTAGCTTGTTAGAAAAGTGATAGAGGGACTTTCGTCTATGTCAGCAATCAATGAATAATAAAAGGCAAGCATCATGTGGGTAGAATTTCTTTATACAACGTGAAAAGGTATAATAAATTTCACTTTACAGTGTGACATCATAAAAATGATTATGCTGTAGGTTGCCTTCTTAAATTACAACTCATGGCCCAGAACAGGTGTATTTAGTTGGTTAATATGTAAGTAATATAAAAATGATCCATGAATGGACATGCGAGAAAGTCTCCCTGTAAGTGGACAGTGATCAGGCTGTTGGCAAACCATAATTACATTTTGCTTACCCCTCTCAGGGCCATTTTTACACCAAGTTAGTTGAAAGAACACTTGCCTGTGTGGCTTGCATGCCACCTCCACCTCTATTTTCAGCGTCTTGCCAGGGGCGATTCACGCGTGGGTCAGGCTATGCCTTGGATGGAATCCTGCCTCATTCCTCCTGCCGTGTTACTGGTTTGAATCTAAAATGTCCCCTGATAGACATGTGTGGAGATGTTTGGTCCGCAGCTGGTGATGCTAAGGGACTTGGGGAGGTGGAGCCTATCTTTGCTGAAGTGGGTCACTGGGGCTGGGGCACTGGAGGTTTTATGCGGACCCCCAGTTCTAATAGCTGTCTCTGCTCCTGCCTGCCATGATGTGAGGAAGTCCTCTGCCCGAGCCCTTGCCGCCTGCCCTGCCACCACACCTGTCCCGCTGCTACGCCTTCCTGCCTCTGTGGACCGAAATCCTCTACACCATGAGCCTCGCATAGGTTGCTTCTGCCAGGCATTTTGCCCACAGCAACACACCAGCTCCCTAACACACATGGTGAAGCCAGTGCACAGGGAGGGTGCTCAGAATTCGCAGTGAACAGACTGCACCACAAAAACCCTCTAGGCTGAGCATACGAGACATATGTGCACCCAAAACGTGACCACCTCTGCGCTCGCGCTTCCTTCCTCCTCCGTGAAAGCCAGTGGCAGGTGGACACAGCACGGCGCTCACGCCAGACCGAGGTTTCCCCAAATGCACGCTTGCAGACGTACCTGAAATCTTGCGCTTCGTGAGGGCAGCCCTGTAGACCGGCTGGCTCTGCCCCCGGGAGTTCATGGACTGCAAGGAGACCACGTACACTGATTCTGAGGCTGTAGACCAGAGCAAGGCAGGAGGCTGTGGCGGACTTCTCAGGAGCACGCTCGTCCCTCCCCCTCCCTGCCTTCCATTCTAGCTTTCCAGGGGATTCCCCCTTATTTAGACAACCCAAGATCAGCCCAAGAACTATAGGAACTACATTCAAAAAGAACGCTATTATATTAGAATATAATATAATATGTTGTTGTTGTTAGGTGCCATTGAGTTGGTATCCCACTCATAGCGACCCTCATAGGGTTTTCAATGGTGACTGTTTTGGGATTGCCTTGGGAGTGGATTACCAGGCCCTTCTCCCATTTTTGCAATGCTGGGAATTGAACTCGAGACCTCAGAAACTGCAGCACAGCACTCTACCAACTGAGCTAAATCCCAGCCCATAATATAATATAGTATAATATAATATATAATATAATATAATGGGGAACAGACTTTTGCCTTTAACTCCTGAAAAATGGGTTTCTATTTATTAGCATCAAAGAGAGATAAATATTCAAAAGAAAAGAATAGTGTTATTTACCCACATAATTCCCTCAATTTCTTTTTACTTCCAAAAGATAGAAGGGGAAGTTAGTCTGCTTTTATCTGTCATTAAAAAGAAGGGAGAAAAGAAAAGAACAGCCAAGGTGCCTGGTTAGCAGCCCAGAACATCTTTCTGATCTCATGGGATGCTGTGTTCTTTGAAAGTAAAATCCTTGGAATGGTGTCTCAGAAGCTTTCCTAAGAGCAAATGGAAGATTTAAATGTATCCTTTATTTCTAGATCCTTCTTTCAGTTAGTTACTCTCCCTTCCCCAGAGATACATTGGTTCTACTAGTATTCAACTTAATCTAAACTTGAGAACTGTATTTGGAGCCAGGTGCTCTGGTGTAAGCCTGTAATCCCAGGGACTTAGGAGGAGGAGGCATGAGGATCGCAAGTTCAAGGCCAGAGGCTGCCTGTATAATTTAGCAAGACCGTCTCAAGGTTTAAAAGAAAACAGTTAAAGAGGCTAGGGGTGCAGCTTTAGTAGTAGAGTGCTTGCGAACTATGCACAGGCTGTGGATTCAACTCCCCAGCAAAAGAAAGAAAGAAAAAAAAAAAAAAGGAAGGAAGGGAGGGAGGGGAGGGAGGGAGGAAGGGAGAAAAAGAAAGAAGGAAAGAAGTAAAAAGAAAGAAAGAAAAGGAGGAAGGAAGGAAGGAAGGAAATAAATAAAGAGGGAAGGAGGGAGGAAGGAAGGAAGGAAAAGAAAGTTTTATATTTGAAGAAAATTACAATAATGGACTAAAACTTGTACTCTTAAGTATTACAGAATCTTAAAGTCTGAGACTCAGGAGAAATCTTGATTGTCTTTCAATATGAACTTCTTATTTTACCAGTAAGAACATAAACCATAAAAATTTAGTGGCTTTCTCAAGGTCATGCCCCTAAGAAAGGATTATAATCTTCCCTGAATCAAAAATTGCCAAAGCTTAAGTCCAGGCTCTACCAACCTCACTTCCTGCCACAGTTCTAATCAATTCAAAAATAAAAATGAGGTCAGCTGACCTATTTCTAATTCAGATAGTTATAGCAATGGGTAATGCCTTAGTAGGCTGGGGTTTAGCTCAGTTGGTAGAGAGCTGCTCTGCATTCTCTAAGGCCCTGGGTTCGATCCCTAGCACTTCAAAAATGGGAGGACTTGGCAATCCACTCCCATAAGCAATCCCAAAACAATCTGCCATTGAAACCCTATGAATAGCAAAGAAGCACTGCCATAGTGCCAGGTATGGCACAGGGCTGGAGAGTGTCTTGTTCTGTGGTACATAGGGTCACTGTGAGTCAGACCCAACTTGAGGGCACCTAACAACAACGCCTTAGTAAATTAACAAGGTGACAGCAAGAAGATCCCGAAGGAGTCTAAAACATGGCATTGCAAACTCTCAGCTGGCAGTGAGGAAACTGACCCTCTGTCTTTGCAAATGTTTGAGTTAAACATAAACGGAGACCTGTGTCCAAACCTCACGCAGAGGGACCTATGTATGTAATGTGAACCTCTGTGGACTGATCAGAGAATTCCAGGAAAGGGGATACTATTGGACAACCCGATCTGTCTGCATGTAGAAGTTAATGCAACTGTTTATACTAAGGCGCTCACACCTATTCTGCTAGGGAATTCTAAGATGTACGTTGTATAGAAGCAAGGGGTCAAGTTTATAACACTCAAATTCACACAGCATCAAACTCAGCTTCTACAGAGGGAAGGCACTTCCCATCTGCTGATTTCTTGGTGCTGTGAACAATGGAAGCATGCCAGAAGTGAAGAAAGAAAAAAAAAATGGCTGCCATTCAACTGGGAACATATGCACATAGCTATAAGCGACAAGCAGTGTCCCATCTCTTACCAAGAAGTACCAAGAAATGAATAATGTCTCACAGCCAAAGATTTTTATATGCTTCTTAAAGTTCTTAGATTTTTTTTTTTTTTTTTTTTTTTTTTTTGAGATAGGGTCTCACTAAGTTACGCAGACTGCCTCTGGTCTCCAATTTGCAATCCTCCTGCCTCTGCGTCCCAAGCCGCTGGGATTACAGGCATGCCACACCATGCCCGGCTAAAGTTCTTAGATTTTCTTTTAATGCCCATACTCTTGGTTTTCTGAGCCCTTGAAACTGAACTGGGACTCACCTTGTCATTAAAGAAGAGTTCTGTGCTATAGGAAATGCAATAGCGGCTCACTTGCATTGTGGGAAGGTGCCCATCTCCCCACCCCACCACCTCAACTAGCTAAACCCCATAGGGAGCCCCTGTAATGGCCTCCACTTCACAGATGAGGACAGGCTCAGAGAGGTGAGATGACTGCCCGAGGTCATGGAG
>VMDO01017079.1:0-45882 GCA_007922755.1 Pedetes capensis | reverse complement strand
CAGCATCTTTGCAGATATGATTAAGGTGTAAGTTAAGCCAGGTGCTGTGGTGCACACCCTAAATCTCAGTGACTAGGGAGGCAGAGGGGCTGGGATTTAGCTCAGTTGGTAGAGCACTGCTCTGCAGTCTCTAAGGTCCCGAGTTCAATTCCCAGCACCGCAAATTGGGAGAAGGAGGTGGCAACCCACTCCCAAGGCAATCCCGAAACAATCTGCCATTGAAAACCCTATGAGGGTTGCTATGAGTCGGACTCCACTCGACGGCACCTAACAACAACAGCAAGGGAGGCAGAGACAGGATGATCTCAGGTTCGAGGCCAGAGGCAGATTGTGTAACTTAGTGAGGCCCTGTCTCAAGACAGAAAATAAAAAAGGAGCTGGGGTTCCGCTCAGTGGTAGAACACCTGCAAAGCATGTGTGGGGCCCTGGGTTCGCCCTCCCAGACCTGCAGACAAAAATGGAAGATGACGTCCTGTGAGAAGAGGCTTGGCCCTGCACCAGCCTCACTTGTCTTTCTAAGAAGAGGACGCTGGGGTCAACATGGAGACAGAACCAGCTCTACGGATGGGGCCCTGGAACCAGAGAGGCAGAGCAGGGACGCAGCCAAAAGCCAAGGAGTGCGAAGGCTGGGCAGCCACCTGCAGGCACTGGGAGAGGCGGGCAGGCCAGCCGGCCTCCTCTGCACACCTCTGGCTGGGCCACCCGGGTCAAGGGCCGCCCTCTTAGCACCTTGGGGTTCTTATCTGTAAGTGGGACTGTCATGCAGCCCACAGCAGAGGGTCATTATGAGCAGGGTGCGGGGGCGAGGCTCCTATGCCACTAGCTAGCTCTGGACTCGGCCTGCGTTTCAGATTCCTGGCTTCCACCCTCCCCTGCTGCCAGAGCGCGATTCCCTCTACCCGTTCCGCTCATCTTGGCAGAGATGTCCCCTGCCCTGTCCTGGGACCCTGCCTTGGAGCCCACGGCTGGGCCCTCCCGCCCTGCATGTCCCCAAGGCTGGGCTGTGTTTGCCTGGGCCACCTCTTAGGGATGGGGACGAGTCTGCAGGGAGTGAGGGAGGAGCCCCAGGACTGGAGGGTGGAGTGAGGGGGCCTCTGACTGGCAGGGGACGTCAAGAGCCTCACAGCGGGACGACCCACACACAGCTCAGAGCAGAGCCTCGGGCAGAACAGCCGTGCAGGGCCTGGGGGTGGAGGGACTGGTCAGCCTGGGGCCCTTGGCCTCCTGCGGCACCAGGGGCCATCTGCGGCTGAGGAAATTGGCTGCACCCGGCCAGGACTCTCCTGCTGGGACCCCCGGTGTCCCTGAGAGACTGCGTCCCCCAAGTGAAAGCCCACATGACAGTGTCCATTGCATATCATCTGTATTGCCACCTCAAATGCGCATCCATACGCGGCTGACTTGGAGGTGACCCATTGGGACACACACAGTGTGGCCCCTGGGGGCCAAAGCCGCCCTGACGCCCGGAGACCATCGCCGGCACCTTCCACAGGTTGTGGTGGAGGCGCCTGCTCTCCCCAGGCTCTGGGGCTGGGCATCGGGAGAGGCCAGCTCGCACCCCAGGCCTTTTAGCTCTCAGGCAGCAGCTCCTCAAATCCACTCAAGGAATGAGTGGTTCCCAGGTGGGTATAGCTGTGCCTTGAGAAGCTGTGCTCAAATCCGTTTAGGAAACACGGGGCTAAATGTGGTTGAGCAGCTTTTCTACAGGACTTGTCAGAGCCTTTATGGCAACAACGGCTCTTGATAATGTCCATCCCAGGGCAGAGGATGCAGCACTTCCCAAATGCACTGGATCACAAAGCTCTTTTCCCCCCTCAAAGTGTCTTGCAGGCCGGTGTCCCGAGGGCACTCCTTTCAAAGTGCTGTCCTAAGCTCTCAGTGCGTCACCGCCTTGGGGGAGGGGGTGGGGCATTTTGCCAGCCATGGTGCCGTGGAGTGGTGGGCTCGGCCAAGAACGCAACAGTCATGCTGACCAAGGGGCAAGGCAAGGCTCGGCCCTGCCTGCCGCCGTCTTGGTCACTCGGCCAGTCACTGGGGTTGGCCTGAGGTCGCCGGGCTCCCGCCAAGTCAGGGAAGTGGAGTCAGGGAGGCTTGCCCCGGCCTCCTGGCCCTCCTCCTGCCAGCCTCTCCCGGAGCCACGGTCTGGGTGGGCGGGCGGTGGGCGGGCGGCTCACCAGGCGGAAATGAGCATCTGGCAGGTATTGGAGGACATCCAGACGAGCTCCACCAGGCGGAACTGGAAGTAGCCGATGATGAAGCCCGAGATGACATCCGTGATGTGGTGGCGGCCGATCATCACGCGGGACAGGCCCACGCAGAAGGCCCAGAGGACCAGCAGCACGCGCAGGGGCACGGCCAGCACCAGGTGGCTGAGGAAGAACTTGGACACCATGGCCGCCCGGCTGGCGTGGCCGGCGGGGAAGGCGTAGACGTCCATGGTGAGGTGGTCCAGGAGGCTGGGGCTCGTCTCGTAGGGGCCGCGACGCTTGATGAGCTTCTGCACCCCAGCCACCGTCATGATGTCCAGGAGCAGGGCTGTGGGCAGAGACGGAGGCCCGGGGGGCTGTCAGTGCCACCAGCCTGCCAAGCCCCTGGCTTCCACCCTTCCAGCCTCACCTCCCCTTTGCTCATTTTACTCAGCCACACTGACCTCCAGGCCCCTTCCCACCTCAGGGCCTTTGCATGTGCTGTCTCCTCTACCCGGGATGCCAAGCCCTCTGATATCCGCTGCCTTCAGCAGAAAAGCAACCTCTGACCTCCCTCTTTGTAGAGTGTCCCTTATGGTCCCCTCATCTGATTCATTTTTCTTTACAGCCCTTTTCACCACCTGACACGATCCACATTTTCTTAATTCTCTCTGAATCTTCTCCCACCCCCCCACTTTAACGTGAACCCTCCCCAGGATGGAAGGTGCTCAACAAAGGTGTTCAGAGTGGGTGTTGGGGTGTCACTGGCAATGACGGGCTCCTGGAGCATTCCAGTGCTGATATGTGGGGCCCAGGCTGGGTATTCTTCTCCAAGCTCCTCATCAAAGTTTCCCCAGCTCTGAGAGCACAAGACTGCCATCCCCCATTTCTTAAAGTTGAAGTGAAATTCACGTAATGCACAGTTAGCCATGTTGGTCTGTGGCATTTAGTGCATTCACAATGTTACTGGCCTAGTTCCAGAACATTTCAGCACCCCTAAAGGAAACCCTGTGCCCTGGATCAATCACTCCTATCCCCTTCCCTCTGTCCCCTGGCAACCAGCAGTCTGCTTTCTATCTCCCTGGATTGTCTGTTCTGGACACTTTCCATAAATCGAATCATCTACCTGAGGCTTCTGGCTTCTCTCCCTTAGCACAACATTCCCGAGGTTCATCTGTGTTGTGGTATGGTTCAGTGCTCCACTCCTTTTTTAGGGCTGACTAGTACTCCGGTGGGCTGGGATTTAGCTCAGTTGGTAGAGTGCTGCTCTGCAGTCTTTGAGGTCCCAGGTTTGATTCCCAGCACCACAAAAATAGGAGGACTTAACAATTCACCCCCAACACAATCCCGAAACAATCAGTCATTGAAAACCCTATAAGGGTCGCTATGAGTTAGACATGACTTGCCGGCATTTAACAATAACGACAGTACTCCAGTGGCCTGCAGCCATAGCACTGTGAATCTGATCCCATCAGATCTTAGAAGCTAAGCAGGGCCTGGCCTTGTCAGTACTAGGATGGGAGACTGCCTGGGAACACCAGGTGCTGTAGGCTTGGGAGACAGACCCGGCAACCCACTCCCAAAAAACAATCTGCCATTGAAACCCTATGAACAGCAGAGAAGCACTGACAATAGTGTTTCATTTGTTGTACGCAGGGTTACAATGAGTCGGATACCGACTTGACGGCACCTAACAATAACAACAATAAAGTACTCCAGTGAGTACCAGGCCACAATTTGAAACCAGATGAGCGTCGTTGGCTTGTCCCCACTGTGCTCACCTCTCACAAGGCAGCAATGGACAAGTGCTTGTCCAGTCCCTGCTTTCAGTTCCTTGGTTATGTGCCTAGCAGGGGAGCTGCCTGGTCCTATGGTCACTCTCTGTGCAGCCTTTTGAGGCGCCCCTCAAACTGCCCTCTTCAGCAGCTGGCTCATATCACCCTTGCTTAACAAAGGGTCCCCAGGTTCACCCAGCTGGTCACAGTGGCACCAGACACCCACGGGAGGACTCTGGGCAAACTCTCCCTATTTTCATAAAGGCCCTCAGAGCTCACGCCCTTGGCTCTGGGGCCAGGGTTGGTGTGGGCAGGCCAGGGCACACCAGCAAGGCAGGTGCACAGCCAACAGAGTCTGCCTCCGCCCCCACGCTTCCTGGTGATCCCAGCCAGGCCGCAGCACCTGTGAACCCTTACCAGTGACAGTGGAGACCACCCCAGCAGTGTGGCCCAGCAGCTGTGGGACCTGGCTCAGGGCTGCCACACAGAGGCCCCAGACACCCACCTCCCTGAGGGGCCTGAGGCAGGGCCTGCAGGGCGACCCCCTGTCCCAGCCTGGGACAAAGGTGCTTCCCAGGACATATGACGTTCAGCACCAGAGATGTCCCGGCAAATGGGGTTGAGTGGGTCCTCCCAGATGCCTGGCCACCAAAAGGACCAGATAAGACAGCAGGTGCCACCGGGGCTGGGAGCTTGGTAGGAAACCTCACGGCATGCCCATGTGGCTCTTGGCTGTTGCTTCCTCCTCTGTGAGAAAAAGATAGGGCTGGGGTGCGGCTCAGTGGCAGGGCACACGTTCAGCATGTGCCAGGGCCCTGGGGTCCATCTTGGGCACTAAAACAAAACAAAACCAACCCCAAAACCCCAAAAGCTGGGCGTTGTGGCATAACTTAGTGAGGCCCTGTCTCAAAATAAAAAATAAAGAAGGGGTTTGGGTGGAGGGCAGCGGTAGAGCATTTGCCTTATGTGCGTGAGATCCTGGGTTCAACCCTCAGTGCTTAAAAAAAAAAAAAAAAAAAAAAAAGTAAAGAAAAGAAAAGGAAAAAGAAAAGTTGGCAATAAAGACCATAGATGGTATTCACTGTAGGACATTTGCCAAAGTTAGAGTTACATCTCTGGTCCTGCCCCTCGGAGGCAGCCCCGCCTGGACTCTTCTCTCTCTACAGAGCGTAGACTTAATAAGAGCTGCAGCCACCCTGCGTGAGCGGCTCTGTTCCCCGCCTTGGAAAGCCGTGCCGGTCACAGGCCCCCATGTCCCCCTGCTGAGAGCGTCAGGCTGCCCTCCGGTTAGCAAGGAGCTTCTCTGGCTTCCTCTCTCGCTGCACCCGCAGCGCTGCACTTGCAGACCGGCCTCTAGATAGGGGCTCGGAGCTGGCTTCTGCTGGGCCTGCCCCTCGCTAGCCCCAGGCTGGCTGGTGTCCCCCATGTGTCCTGTGAGCCAGGGAGAGGGCGGAGGCACAAGGAGCAGCCACCCACAGGCGAGGGGGCCTCCATTGTCGCTCACCCCTGTTTCTGGGTGGCTTGTTCCCCAAAGCCAGGCCTCCCAGGAGGAGGCCAGGCAGGAGTGTGGCCAGCTGTGGCAGGCCCACGTTTGAAGCCACCTGGAGTCCAGGAGAGGTCACAGTCCTAGCAGGAGAGAGGGATCAGAGACAGCCAGATCCCAGGGTCACGGAGAGGCGGGGGGAGGGAGCTGCCCTTGGCCCCTGGGCCTCCGGGGATCCCTCAGCAGCTCCTGAGGCTTGGCTGAGAGCAGATAGCTGACCCCCGACAGCCCCACGAGGCCCGCCCTTCCCCTGCAGGGCCCCAGAGTGACGGGGCACCAGGCTCTCCCCACGCGAGTGGCGGCAAGGTGGCGTTGGGAGGGCTCAACCTGGCAGGCTCTAGAGGCACAGGGGGCTTGGGGCAGCTCAGGCACTGAGAACGAGGTCCCTCGCCCGGGGCCTGGGCCTCCTCACCGCGCCCCAGGCCGGCTCAGTGCAGGAGCTGAGCAGATATGCGAAGCAGGAAGCTGGCTGGAGCCTGGGAGCGAGGGGCTCCCGGGGGCAGTGGTCGTCAAGCCTCTCCTAAGGCCCAGCCTGGCACCCGGAAGAGACTAAAGCCTGGGTGGCCCCTGGTGGAGCATGGGGAACAGGATTTCTTCTCTGAGGTCCCCTGGGCTCAGGTGCTCGGTCTGTGTCCCCGGGATTTGTAGGCAGGGGGCTGGGTGCTGGGAGCCTGGGGGAGGCTAATGGGGACCAGGATCAGGCCCCTGGGTGGATTAAATCTGCCACTAGCCAGCCGCTGGACAGCCAGGGCCACCCGTCCTCCTGCTGACCCGGTTTCACAGTTGAATACCAGGGCCAAGCGATTGGTTGGTTTACACCCCGCCTCCCCTGCATGGGAGCCGGCGAAGTAGCTGGGGATCAGGAAGAAGGAGGAGGGGCGCCATCAGGGTGCTGGGGGTGCGCCAGGCTCAGGGGCTCTCTGTGATGGGATGGCCACGATTGAGGAAGACCAGGGCCTTGACTTCTCCATGGGCCCAGGGTCCACACAGGCCGAGAACTGAGGTAGATTCAAGGATTCCCCATTCGTTAGTTGTTGTTAGGTGCCATCGAGTCAGTATCCGACTCATAGCGACCCTGTGTACAATAGGCGAAACACTATTGCTAATACTTCTCTGCTGTTCATAGGGTTTTCAATGGCGGAGTGATTTTTGGGAGGGGTTTGCCGGGTCCTTCCAAGCCTATAGCACCTGGTGTTCTCTGGTGGTCTCCCATCCAAGTACTAACCAGGCCCGACACTGCTTAGCTTCTGAGATCTGAGGGGATCGGATTCCACAGGGCTACATCTGGTTCTTGGTGGAACTGCTGCTCTCTCCGACTGGGGGCGCCTGTCGAGACCATCATGGGGCGGAGACTCTGCTCCTTTCTTGTCCTGTGCCCCTCAGGGAGCAGCAGCCCCAGTCCATGCTGTGCCCGGCTCAGTCTGTCATTGGCTCCCCGTCCCTGGGCGGGGCTGGCTCTTGGGGACAGCAGGCTTGTGCCAGGCCAGGGCTGGTAGGCGAGGCCGATGGAGCCCCCCGCCCCCGCCCCGACAGGATGTTATCAAATAGTTACACAGAGTGATGCCACCACAGGGCTTCAAGGGGCTGGGGGCCTTCCCCATCCGTGCTGCAGCCAGCTGGGATGGAGGGTTGTAAATAGCAGGGGTGGTGGGCTGCCATATTTAGCCTCCAGGATGGGACGGCTGTCCCCAGCAGTGTGGCCTCCGCCTCCCCCACTGCTGCTGCCCAGCAGGCCTCCCCTGCTCCAGTGCGGCCAGCCTACAGGTGACCGGGATCCTGGCGCCGTCATCTGGCACTAGAAATAGAAGCAAATGGCCCCATCACTCTGGGCTCCCTGAGCTCTGCTCCGTCTGGTTCGCTGGCTGCCACCCTGTCTTTGGCTCAGAGCAGAGCAAAGGGAACCCCATGGTGGGAAAGGTCTACTGGGAGGGGGTTCTGGGCAAGGGGCAGAAGGGCTGGGGAAAGCGGCTTCCCTCTACCCCTTCATATGCTGTGTGACTCAGGCAGGTCACTTAGCCTCTCTGGGCCTCCAGTTGCTGGGATCAATCAGGGTACTCTGAGTGCTGGGCACTCAGGCTCCAGGTTGAGCGGTCAGAGTCAAGGTCACTACTGCAGACAGTGACCTTGGCCAGCCCAGCCCTCCCAGCTCCCTCTACTCGTCAGCACCTGGGCGTACTCTGAAGGCTGTGTGCAGCCAGTGACAATAAACGGCGCCTGGGCTATGGCAGAGGGCGGGGGCTTTGGCCGGCCTCCCCCTCGTGCCCTGCAGCCTCCACCTCAGCAGCTTTGGAACAGGAGCCTGGAGCCTGAGCCCCCTGTGTCGGGAGGGTTCTGAGACCCAGCTATCCTCAGGGCCCCCAGCTCTTGGGTGCCGAGGACCCACCTCAGGGGCACCCTCTCCCCAGCCTGGCAACCTGGAGCCTGTGGTAGCCTGGGAATGGGGATGCTGGGGGACCCCAGGCAAAGAGGGACCAGAGAGTTCTCAAAGAGCTGCTGACTTGGAGGACCAGGAACCCGCTTCCCTGAGCCCTGGCAATCAGCGCATCCTTGGGGTGGGCATGCAGGGGCAGAGGGGTGGTTTGAGGGATCTGTACCGCCCGCCCCTTTTGGGTTTGGGCTCCTGTCCTCTTGGGACCGGGCTCTGGAGGCCGGCTCAGCCACAGGGGAGGGGTCTGGGGAACCAGGGCGGGGGAGGGGCAGGAGGCTGGGGGCTGGGCTGGGCCTTTGGCAAGCAGACCACAGATGGGCCTCAGGGATCGGAGGAGCCTACAGGTCCGTGTCCCTGGCCACTCGGGGGTGGGAGGAGGGGTCCTGGGGCTTCTGGCCCCGGATCGTGGCTCTCGGAGGCAGGAAGCCCACTCCACACTGCTGCTGGGGAGCATGAATGGGCCGGGGCCTTCTGAAGGGCGTTTGGCTTCAGGACCTGAGGTCCTCCGGCCGCACGGCCCGCACACTCAGCCCGTCCATTCACAGGGACATCTCCGTGGGAAACAATCCGGGATGCGCTCTGTGGCTCCTGGGCAAAGATGTCCACTGCAGTGTTATTTATGACCCTGAAGATCGCGCAGTGACAGGGTGCCCTTCAGCGGGAGACAGACATGACACACCGCAGCCAAGGCCAGACAAGGAGTGCTCGGTGGCCACTGCAGAGGACGAGGCTGACGTGTATTTATAGCCACCGGAGGAGAGCTACGGGGCAAGCTAGGTGCAAAACGCCGATTACAAAACAGGATGCCTGTAAAGTAAGACGCACACAGTCAGTGCTTCCATGCAGAGAAGGTCCCACGCGACAGGCTGACGGGGCACCTCGCCGGGCTGGGGGATTAAAGGTGACTTTTATGGTCTTTGTGTAATTCTGCACTAAAATTTTCCTTACCAAGAACATGCGTTATTTGTGCATGATTTAAAAAAGTTATTTCGCTATTTTCACAAAAAGACAGTCACTGTAGGATTTTCCTTCTATGAGGGACCTAGAGCAGGCGAATTCATAAAGAAAACGCAGAACGGGGTTTTGCAGGGCTGGAGGTAGGGGACGGTGGAGAGCTGTCACTTTGTGGGGACAGAGTTTAAATTTTGCAAGGTGAAGAAGTTCTGGAGCTGGATGGTGGTGGCAGCGGCGCGATGGTATGAATGTGCCCAACGCTCTGAATGGTGCCCCTGGAAAGGGTTAAAGCGGCACATTTTATGGTACCTATCATTTTACCGGCTGGGATTTAGCTCAGTTGGTAGAGCACTGCTCTGCAGTCTCTGAGGTCCCGAGTTCGATTCCCAGCACTGCAAAAAATGGGAGAAGGACGTGGCAACCCACTCCCAAAGCAATCCCAAAACAATCTGCCATTGAAAACCCTATGAGGGTTGGTATGGGTGGGATACGACTCGACGGCACCTAACAACAATTATTTTACCACATACACAAAACAGCGTTTTAAAAAACCAGCGCGACACTCCAGATGGATGTCGTGTCTCAGGGCACATTTGGTAAGGAGAAAGTTTTGGCGAGCAGAAGTCCCAGGAGGAGAGGCTGGGCACGGTGGCGCTCACCTGTCATCCCAGTGACTCGAGAGACGGAGGCAGGAGGATTGCAGGCTCAAGGCCAGTGACAGCCTGTGTCACTGCGCGAGACTGTCTCAAAATAAAAACGAATAATAAATAAAAGGGCTGGGGTGCAGCCCAGTGGTGGAGTGCTTGCAAAGTATGTGCAAAGCCCTGGGTTCAAGCCCCCAGTAACACAAAAATTAAAAACAAATTAACAAAAAATCAAAAAGAAAGGACTAACAAAAGAAACCCCGGGGGAGTGGAGGATGTGCGGTCCTTTGTCCTTGGGCTGGTGCTCTGTTGGTATGGGTGTGCGTATGTGTGTATGTGTGCGCATGTGCGCATGCCCTGCGTCTCTTCTGCCTAGATAGCCTGCCTCCCCTGAGTCTGCTGAGGCCTGGCGGTGCCTAAGTCCTGACAAGCAGGTCCTGGTTTGTCGCCCACTCTCCTGTCCCTAGAGGTCCTGAGCAGATGCACTTTCCCAAGGAGGACTCCACCAGCTAATGCTGGCCACACCCACCTCCCAAGTCGTCAGAGCCATCCTGAGATGTCCTACGGCTGCTGGGAAGAGGACCCAGAAATGACCTGCAGGTGGGCCACCAGACCCACCCTGCCCTTGGCACAGGGAGGGAGTTTGTTTCTATAGGACGGAGCCTATTAGAGCCCTGAGCTGGGGTGGGTGGGGCGGCCAATGACCCATAAGGGACGGACTGTCCCACTGAGTCCCACTGACGTGATAAAGAGCGACGCTAAGGAAGAGATGGGGGCCGCCTGCCTCTGGGAGCAGAACGCATCTGGGTGAAGACGCGTGATTGGCCTGGCCGGCCCTCCGTCAGGAGCTGGGCACCCAGCGGCGAGGAGAGGCTGCTGCCTGTGTCGGTCTCCAGACAGGAGCATGGGACAGAGGCAAATCAGATCACCTGGGGAGCCGGCCAAGGGGCCAATGCAGAGTGCGGGGGGCTCAGACTGAGGAGGGCGGCTCCCCCGTGTCTGGTGTGTGAAGGGCCGTGGGGCACCCAGACACGGATTCCAAACGGGAGATACACAGCTGAGCACGTCTCTCGTGGCCCATGTGCCAAGGCCGCGCTGGGCAAACACAACAGGAGCCATGTTACACGTTAGGGGGTCAGGGACCCCGAGGTGAGGGGCCCAGGCTGCAGCTAGAGCTTAAGGGACGGGCTCTCTTTGTTCAGCATCTGCCCTTTGTGAAAGAACAAAGGAGTCAGATGTCTGTCGGAGTCAGAATGGAGTCGCTTGTGTCAACCCTAAGGCTAAGTAAAGGAAGCTGGAGGTGGGGAGGGAGAGCTTTTGTGTTATGATGGCTTGATGGTGACTATGGCAAGAGCCTCTGCCAGCGGGGTGTGGGGGCGCACGCCTGTCATCCCAGCCACGCCAGAGGCTGGGGCAGGAGGACTGTGGGCTCCGTGCCGGAGGCAGCCTGTACAACTTAGTGAGACCCTGCCTCAAAATAAAAAATAAAAAGAGGTGAGGGACAGCTCAGTGGTTGCATACTTGCCTAGTATGTGTGAGGCCCTGGGTTTGAGCCCCCAGTACTGGAAAAAAAAAAAAAAAAAAAGAAAAGAAAAGAAAAAAAGACTGCCCGAAGCACAAGCTTGCTCAGAGGCCACCACAACCTCCAACTAAAAGCCCTTCTGCAAAGACATCTGCTCAGCCAGTGCCGGTGACCTTGGATGGACACCACTCTTTTTAATCATTGTGGACGAGGGTTGTGAGAAAATATCTGATGTAATCCTCCTGATTTTCGTCTTTCAATGTTGAAAACCTCCAAGCACTTTGACTATGCCTAGCGTGTACTAAGCCGTGTGTATTCCCATCGCAGCGCTAGGCCATTCCCAAATAAACATCATTATCCTTTGGAGAATCTTGCTCTGATTTTCTGTCTTATTTAGGGTGACACCTTGTAATGTTTGACTTGTTTCTCCCTATAGGAATGAATAATGAACGTGTGCTCAGGCTCACCAACCGTCAGGGAACTGCAGATCAAAACCACAACGAGGTAGCACTTCACACCCATTAGGATGTTGTTGGTGTTGTTGTTGTTTTTGTTGTTGTTAGGTGCCGTCCAGTCGGTATCTGACTCATAGGGACCCTACATGCAACAGGGGAAACACTATTGTCAGTGCTTCTCTGCTATTCATAGGGTTTTCAATGGCGGATTGATTTTTAGGAGGAGGTTGCCAGGTCCATCTCCCAGCCTACAGTACCTGGTGTTCCCAGGCGGTCTCCCATCCAAGTACTAACCAGGCCCAACCCCGCTTAGCTTCCGAGATCTGATGGGATTGGATGCCACAGGCCTATCGCTGCAGGCCCCATTAGGATGGCAACTATTAAAAAAACCCAAAAACCCACTAGGTGCCCATGCCTCCCAGCAACTCTGGAGGTGGAGGCAGGATGATCTTGAGTTTGAGGCCAGAGGCAATCGGTGTAACTTAGACCCTGACTCAAAAAAAATAAAAAATAAAAAATGGGTCAGTGGTAGAGCACTTGTAAAGGATGTATAAGGCCCTGGGTTCAACCCCTAAGTACAAATAATACAAAAACAAGCAAACAGAAAAATAGAATAAAATAAAATGAACAAAAAGTCCAAAACCCAATAGATACAATAATAAGTGTTGGTGAGGATGTGGAAAAACTGGAACCCTTGGACATTGCTATGGGGAGGTAAAATGTGCAATCGCTGTGGGAAATAGTACCATGGTTTCTCCAACAATTGCATCACCACAGGACCCACTTCTTAGGATACAACCAAAAGATCTAAAAACTGGGACTCAGATATACACACACCCTTACTCACAGCAGCAGTAGTTGCAAGAGACAAAAGGTGGAAACAAGGGGAGTAGCAATCAGCGGATAATGGAGAAACACAGCGTGGTCCATCCACAGTTGAATATTACGCAGCCATAAGAGGAGCAACATCCTGACATACGGTTTAACACGGACGAACGCTGACGACATTAAGCTAAGTGGAAGAAGCCAGTTATGGAAGGACAAATAGCCTAGGAGTCCCCTCATAGGAGGTCGCTGTTCTTGTTGTTGTTAGGTGCCGTCAAGTCATGTCCAACACATAGCGACCCTCATAGGGTTTTCAATGGCTGACTGTTTCGGGATTGCCTTGGGAGTGGGTTGCCAGGTCCTTCTCCCATTTTTGCGGTGCCGGGAATTGAACTCGGGACCTCAGAGACTGCAGAGCGGCGCTCTACCAACTGAGCCTAAATCCCAGCCCCATCCGACTCATAGCGACCCTATATACAACAGGCGAAACACTATTGTCAGTGCTTCTCTGCTGTTCATAGGGTTTTCAATGGTGGATTGATTTTTGGGAGTGGGTTGCCGGGTCCGTCTCCCAAGCCTACAGCACCTGGTGTTCCCAGGCGGTCTCCCATCCAAGGACTAACCAGGCCCAACCCTGCTTAGCTTCCGAGATCTGACGGGATCGGATGCCACAGGGCTATGGTTGCAGGCATAGGAGGTCCCTAGAGTCATGAAATTCATAGACACAGAAAGTAAGTGGTGGCTGCCAGGGGCTGGGGGAAGAGGGAATGAATGAAGAGTTAGTATTTAACGAGGCCAGCTTGGAAAGAGTAAGCTGTGCCAGGGGTGGACGGTGGTGAAGTGCACAACACTGTAAAGGGACTTAGTGCCACCGCCCAGGTCCCCATGCATGCTAAGCACGCACTCTACCACTGAGCTACACCTTCGGCCTCTGACATGTACCTTTTACCGTAATAAAAAATGGCCTATTAGCTGGGTGCGGCTGCCCACTCCTATAATCCCAATAGCTCGGGAGGCAAAGGCAGGCAAGGCAAAGGCAGGAGGATCGAGAACTCAAGACCAGAGTAACTTAGCAAAACCCTGTCTCAAGATAAAAATAAAAAATGGGCTTGGGGTGTGGCTCAGTGGTATAGCACTTGTTTTTTTATTTTCTTTTTTATTTTTTGCGGTACTGAGGGTTGAACCCAGGGCCTTGCGTTTGCTTGCTTTGCAAGTGCTGGACCACTGAGCTGCTGCCTCCAGCTCATTTTTTTTACTTATTTGAGACAGGGTCTCGCTAAATTACGCGGACTGCCTCTGGTCTTGAACTTGCAGTCCTCCTGCCTCCTCCTCCCAAGCCACTGGGATTACAGGCTTGCGCCACCACACTTGGCTGTGGTATAGCACTTGTAAAGTATGTACGAGGCCCTGGGTTTGGCACCCTCAGTACCACACACACACACACACACACACACACACACACACACACGAAGGCTATTAAAGGTACAGCTTTCACATTCAGAAAAATCTCAACAAAGGAGTCAGATCCTGGTAAGAAGACATGAGGTCAGTTCAGGCCAGTGATGAAAGGAGGATGAGCTTGTGGCCAGATGGCTGGTTACCCGGTACCTGGCTCCCTTTGGCATCACCGAGCTGGTGGCTGCAGGGACAGGATGAAGAAGGAGATGGGGCCATTTCACCATCACCTTAAGCTTGGAGGGGACCTGGCTGGAGGTCCCTGGGCCTTCTGATAGTGACGGTGGGGACCCCTGGGCCTTCTGATAGTGACGGTGACAATGCTGCTGCAGCTGGCGATAATCATTGTTACCTTCGTGACAGGCGGCACTAGTTAGCACCAAGAACACTGTGTGGAATTCTTCTGTAAAGTGTCCCAACAACGCATTTGACAGATGAGCAAACTGAGGCTCAGAGAAGTGAAGGCTCTGGCCTGAAGCCACAGGCAGCCTGGGATTTGCATTTGGCCCTGGCTGATTCTAAGCTTCGCCAGCCTCCATTGCCCCTGGCTGGGCGTTCTGCAGCCGGGGCGGCGTGCTCAGGGCAGGAAAGCCAGGGAGGAGAGTGAGGAACTGACCTGAGACCAGGGGGGCCTTCCTAGGCCAGCTTGCGTTTCCCACCACTTGCAGTCGGCCTCTTTGTGTCCCAGCTGTATGGGGGAGGCCTCTCCCAGCCCACAGACTGCCCCAGGCGTGGGACAGGGGCCCTGGGCTCTGAGCGGGGCACAGCGCCAGACAGAGCTCCCTCACATCACCAGACCTGTGTTCCCACAACAGTGACACGGGCCTTGGTGCTTCATTAGCTTCCCCTCACGTCCCCACCATGACCCTGCAGCCCAGTGGATGGGGAAACTGAGGCTTAGAAGGTGAGCGGCTTGACCCGGTTTGCACAGTACAGAGATCTGGATAAAGCCCAGCCTGACCTGTGCCTGGGCTCCAGGGCCAATAGGTAAGCAACCCATAGCTAAGGAAGAGAGGGCGCCCCGAGGTTTGGGCTCACGGGTGGTCTTTTCCACAGCTGGAGGTGTCTGTGGCCCACCCGGCAGGTCAGGCCTGAGCTCTGAGATGAGGACCCACTTTGGCTATTGGCAACGCTTTTCTCCCAGTAGGCTGCGGGCTGGGCGGGCACCCTGTGGGATAGCCTTGGCCTCCAGACCCACGCCCCCTGCTCTAAGCAGCCGTGGGAGTGACTGCTTCATGGCAGGCCCTTGCCTGTCCTTTACTCAGGAGTAAAGTGAATGTACAGGTGACACATGTCACTTGCAGGCCCACGGCGAGGTGACTGGAACCTTTGGTTCCTGCACCTACCACTACCCACTTACAACTGGATGGGTGAGTGAGTCGCTTGGTGCTCTGGAGCCTCAGTTTACCCATCTGTAAGATGGGCCCACCTGCAGCCGTAGCACTGTGGCATCCGATCCTATCAGATCTCGGAAGCTAAGCAGGGTGGGGCCTGGTTAGTGCTTGGATGGGAGACCGCCTGGGAACACCAGGGGCTGTAGGCTTAGAAGAAGGACCTGGGAGCCCATTCCCCCAAATCAGCCATTGTAAACCCTGTGAATAGCAGATAAGGATGATAACAGTGTTTGGTCTGTTGTATGTAGGGTCGCTATGAGTCGGATGCCGACTTGACAGCACCTAACAACAAGATGGGCACAGTACCCAGAGCGTGGTGGCTCACACCTGTAATCCCAGCCACTTGGGAGGTGGAGGAAGAAGGACTGATCACAGGCTTGAGGCCAGAGGCAGCCTGAGTAGTTTAGCAAGACACTGACTCAAGACAGAAAAGTAAAAAATGGGCTGAGGGTCCTGCTCAGTGGTAGAGCACTTGCAAAGCATGCGTGAGGCCTTGAGTTCAACTCCCCAGTATCACAGAAGAAGGAGGAGGAGGAGGAGGAGAAGGAGAAGGAGAAGGAGAAGGAGAAAAAGAAGAAGAAGAAGGAGAAGAAGAAGAGGAAGAGGAAGAGGAAGAGGGAGGAGGAGGAGGAGGAGGAGGAGGAGAAGGGCATAGTAACATTTACCTTCAAAGATCATCAGGAAGGCTTTAATTTTTTTTCTTTCTTTCTTTTTCTTGTGGTACTTGGGAGTTGAACCCAGGGCTTCACACATACTTTGCAAGCACTCTGACACTGGGCTGCACCCTCAGCCTGTTTTTTGTTTTAATTTTTTTTTTTTTTAATTGAGTCAGGATCGTGCTGAGTTATGCAGGCTACCTTTGGCTTCGAACTCAATCCTCCTGTCTCTGGCTCCTGAGTCTCTAGCATTACAAGTGTGCACCACCATGCCCCACAGGAATGATTTATGCGTCATAAAATATGGAACCTGTATGGCATAGTACTTGGTGAATAAAAAGCTCCATAAATTGGGTTGTCAGTGATTTGAAAAGCTCCTGTCATTTTTACTCAAGAAGGGAGGCGTCTCCGTCTCACTGTTCACCCTAAGAAGCAAATACTTTGTGCCCAGAGCAGCTAGCTGGTTGCTGGACAGAGCCAGAAACTTCATCCTAACAAGTGAGTCACTAATTTTTAAATGTCTAGGGCAGGGGAAGATAGCTTGCCTGCCTGCTTGCCTTCCATTTTTCCTTCCTCTCCTTCCTTCCTCCCTCCCTCCCTCCCTCCCTCCCTCCCTTCCTTCCTTCCTTCCTTCCTTCCTTCCTTCCTTCCTTCCTTCCTACTGAAGGGTTGAACCCAGGGCTTGTGCATGCTAGGAAAGTGCACTACCACTGAGCTGTACCCTCAGTCCTCCCTTTACTTGTTATTTTGAGACCAGTTCTCACAAAGTTGCACAGGCTGCCTCTTGTCTTAAACTCACAGATCCTCCTGTCTGTACCACCCAAGTTGGTGGGATTGTAGATACGTGCCATGGTGCCTGGCAGGGAAACTTTCCTTAGAAGCAAATGTTCATGCTTTAAAAAAGGATTACATTGGCACTATTTTAGTTGGTGATAATGCTTGCTTGTATACCTCCCACCACGGGGAGCTCACTCCCTACCGACTGTGGGAAACTGAGACCTGCCTGCTTTCTTCTCTAATCCTCACCCTGCAGAAAGCTCCAAACAACCTGAGGTGGTTCCTTCTCTTTCTCTTTGGAAAAAATGCTAAGCAAAGCTGGAATTGTGTCTATTTCTAATCCTGGTTCCGCCTGCAGTTGTAGCACTATGGCTTCCAATCCCGTCAGATCTCAGAAGCTAAGCAGGGTCGGGCCTGGTCAGTACCTGGATGGGAGACCACCAGGAAACACCAGATACTATAAGCTTGGGAGGAGGCCCCGGCAACCCACTCCTAAAAATCATTCCGCCATTGAAAACCCTATGAATAGCAGAGATGCACTGACAATAGTGTTTCACCTGTTGTACATAGAGTTGCTACAAGTTGTACACAAACTCGATGGCACCTAACAACAACAACAATCCTGGCTTCATCACTACCCACCTGTGTGACTTTGGGCATGCTGTTGCCCTGTGCCTCAGTTTCCCTCTTTAAACGGGGAATAATAAGAGCGCCATGGTCTTGGGGTAACAGTAAAGATCAGAAGTGGCAGTGTGGTTTATGCACAACGTGGCACATAGTAAACTTTCCACCAATCACAGCTCCATCACCCCCATCATCACCAGGGGAAGGGAGGAGGGATGAGTCCGGGTCTAAGGCACAGGGCTGAGAGAGAGGCTCAGGCAAACGCCTTTCACCCGCATCTCTGACACCAGGCAACCTGACTCCCAAAACCTTGAGCCACAGCGCTCACAGAGCTATGTGGGCACCACAGAAACTTCGGATAACAGGAGCAAGTTCTGCCCTGAAGCTCCGAGCCCAGCACCTTCGCCGCCTGGCTCTGTTCCTCCCTCCCAAGGCCCTGGCATGGCACCTCCAAAGGGCGGACCTAACGCAAATCTCAACTCTGAGGCGGCTTCCTTTGTAGGAACCTCAGTTTTCTAATCTGTAAAATGAGACTCTATTCAGGATTCACTAATAAACAATGTAACGCTGATAACTGTCATAAGGACAAGGAACGGCGATGGTGGCAGATCCAGCTGCCCCTCCCCAAGTGTCTGGCTGTTTCTTCCTCCCCACGTTATACCCACGGGGCCTTGGGCCACCGCCTCGCTGAGACCTGACACGGGAGGGGAAGGTTATCCTTGTAACTTCCTCTGGAACCAGTGTTCCAACCTCCACACCCCTGGGGTCCAAGATCCCCTGTTCGAGTTTGCTTTGCTTGAGAACCCCTCCCTGCCTGTCCCTGCGATCACGGCCACAGCGGGAGGAGTGAGAAAATCATCAAGGCCTGGCTTACAGGGTAGAAACAGAGGCTCCCAGGGCATGCTGAGGACCCGGAGGTGTGAGGGGGTGAGCTGAATGGGGGCTGGGTGTCACCTTCACGGGGACGGGGTGGCTTGCCTTTCACCTGGCCCCACGTGGCAAGTGGCACAGGGTAGTGCAAAAGCGAAGGGCTGGTGGCAAAGATTTTGGCAAAACAAACCAACAACCAGCCCCCTTCTCTGGTGGCTCCCCGGGTCAGGGACTCCTGGCGGCTCTGGGGGGGTCTGAGTCTCATGCCAGACCCCTGTGTCCCTGGACTCTGAGGCAGAATCGTGGATGGTCTGTAGGGTCCCTGAACCAAGCAGTCGGCGTGGTTGCTGGGGGCAGGTGACAAGTGCTCCCTGAACTCAGTCAAGGAACAAGGACCCTGAGGGAGGGTGGGGGTTAAAGGGACGCTGCTCCAGGACACCGGTCCGACCCCTCGAAGTCACCACCCCGGCCCCAGCCTGCCTTTCAGATGCCTCTGAGCAGCGGTGCACTGGGTCGAGAACAAGTCCCCAGAGGTCGCACTGGCCACTGTGTGGTCGAGGCCCCCATTTTGCAGGGGTCCCTCATCTATGTCCCAGCCCTTGCTCCCCGCATGCCAGAAGCTTCTCCGCTTCTCGTTTCTGGGGCGTCCTTCCCGCTTAACCTCATTAGATCAGTCCAGCCACTTGCAGAGGGGCCGGCCGGTCCTGGGGGGATGGGTCAGCTGGCTCCTCTGGAGGGGACCGGCGGTGGTGGGTGGGCACACTCACCCAGGAGCAGGTTCATGAGCACCTCCTGGCCGGCCAGCGTGCTGCTCTTCACCAGGCAGAGGATGGTACCCCCGATCCACGGGATGCCGTGGCCCGTGATGCCGATGAGCTTGACCATGGAGCGGGCGCTGGCCCAGGACGCCGCCCGGCCGGCACACACCCCCAGCCGCTTGGACATGCAGATGTCGATGGCCAGCAGCGAGTTGAAGGCGATGCCCTTGAAGGACGGGTTCAGCTGCATGCAGTCCTCCTCGGGCAGCTGCTGCGACTGACGTCGTTCCCGGGCCCCATCACTAGTGGGCGGGGGCTGCGTGGAAGGCCCCGAGGCCTTCCTGCCCGAGCTGCGGGGCTCCGGGGTCCCCTTGGGGGGCTGGTTCAGGGATAGGAACTCGGCCCGGTTGAGGATGTTGTTGCGGTCCCGGGCGCGAGCCCGGCTCTGGGAGGCTGGCATGTCGACCTCACTCACCCCAGAAGGCCGGAGACAGCCTGGCTCCCCAGGCCTCTCCGTGAAGACGAGTGCTGGCCGGGGGCTGCCACCTCACCGGCCTCCCGGCCTCCCTCCCAGCAGCTGTTAAATATAGAGGCGAGGACCGCACATGGCTGTTTGCCTCTGGCTGCCACCAGGCTCCGACGGGACGTTAGTGGCAGCTGGTCGGCCAATGGAGGCCACCCATGTGGGGCCGGTGCCAATGGAGCCGCCGGGGAGGCCGATGGAGTCCTCAGCTGAGGCCTGGCTGCCTCTGGCCTGGGCTATTTAAATCTGCCAATGGCTCGTCCCTGGGCTCTGGGGGACTCTGGGAAATGTAGTTCGGCTGCTCTGGGCTCAGCTGTGGCCTTGGCCTCTGGCCCAGGCAGCGATGGGCGCTGGTTTTTTCCAGCTGCCATCTGACCAGTCCAGACCCCTGGGAGCTGGGCCTGCGCGGCCCCCTGGCCTGGGCTGCATAAACCTCGTTCCCAGGGCTGGAGGGTGGCGTCCAGGCCAAAGGCCTCCTCCGGGCACCAGGTGATGGAGCTCCTGACGTCACAGAGCATCAGACGTCGAGTCCCCAGGGGCAGGCCAGCTCCTCCCTCTGTGGCAGCGTTTCGTTAGTCTGGCAGGCTGGGTTGTCTTTCGGTTTTGAGAACCAGCCTTTCGTTTGGGGCACTGGGATCCAATCGAACGGCAGTCTGTGAGGCTTGCTTTCCGTCAGAGCAGGGGTAACGAATTGGTTGGTAATGGGTCTGCCTCTTGGAGGGTGCCTCTGGGACTCAGAGTTGTACCCTCCCCATCTCCTCCCCAAGTGTCTGACTGTTTCTTCCTCCCCATGTTATACCCACGGGGCCTTGGGTCAACTGCTCTCTGACGTGGGAGGGGAAGGTTATCATTGGAACTCCCTCTGGAACCAGCGTTCCAACTTCCATGCCCCGGGGAACCAAGATCCCTTGCTCGTTTGCTTTGCCTGAGAACCCCTCTGTGCCTGCACCCCGGCCACACTGGGAAGGGTGAGAAAATCATCAAGGCCTGGCTTATCAGGGTCAGGCTCCGGGTCAGGAGGGTGTCGCACCAGGCTGGGAGGTGGGCATCCTGCAGAATGAAATCCGCTCTGGCCCTGTCCCCAGGAAGCCCACAGCTGGGTGAGGATTAAATGGAGGACGAGTGCAGAGGTGCTGCAGGGCTGAGAGCCGTGGAGGGCTCGGCCATCCCAGGAGCAGGGAGCACCTACCCAGTCGTAGCCATGTGACATCCGATCCCATCAGATCTCAGAAGCTAAGCAGGGTTGGGCCTGGTTAGTACCTGGGTGGGAGACCGCCTGGGAACACCAGGTGCTGTAGGCTTGGGAGAAGGACCCAGCAACCCACGTCCAAAAATCAATCTGCCATTGAAAACCCTATGAACAGCAGAGAAGCACTGACAATAGTGTTTCGCCTGTTGTACATAGGGTCTCTAGGAGTCAGATACTGACTTGATGGCATCTAACAACAACACCCTGTGGACAGGGGTGGTGGGGGAGACAGGATGGTGGGGGGGGGGAGATGCTGCCTACCCCGTAGGGCAGACCAAGAGGCGCTGCGGAGATCGTGCATAATTCCTCGGGATACCCCTGGGACCACCGGGGCTTAGGCTGGAGGGGAAGCAGCTCACTGAGGCTGCTGGAAGAGTCAGAGGAGAGCACCTGGTCTCACCCTGCTGGGAGCCGTGGCCTGTCTGTCCAGCTGAACAGAAGGCAGGAGGCTGAGGCTTCTCTCCTGGCCGTGGAGCCTGCAAAGAAACCCAGGCATCTCCCTCGAGCCACCAGAGAGGTTGCTGCCTGGGCTGGGATGAGTGCTCTCTGGCCACGGGGGCCCAGCCCACAGGCTCCAGAGAATGTGAACAAGTCACACACCTGCCTGCACCTTGGTTTTTCCACCTGTAACATGGGCAAATAGCACCCCACTCTTAGGGATGTTGGGGGGCTCAGACAGTGTTCGTAAAACGCCAAGCAAGGCCCCTGCCACGGGGTGAGCCTTCAGCCCTGTGGCTTAGGGTGTGTCTCTGTGTGACCCCTTTCTCCCTTCTGAGAGCCTCCTTCAGAAGGACGCCCGCCGAGGGCTGGTTTCCTCTGCTGGCCCAGGGCTTGAGTGAGGCCAGAGTGGAGGCACCCTCAGTGCTGGCTCCCCTCCTTCCCAGGCAGGCCCACCCCTTCCTCCTCTTCCTCTTCCAGAGTGTTCCACTGTGGGCAGGGCGGGAGTCGGAGGAACGCCCCAGACTGGATGGCAATGCATCGCCCTTGAGCGTGTGCCGCTGATGGCGCGTGCCGCTATGACCTCCTGGCCTCTAGACAGGCGCCCCCGGGGCATGTGAAGGCATGCGGCCAGCGCAGGGCACTGAGCAGCATGCTGAGGGATCTGAGTGAGCTCCGGCTCACTGACACCGTTTAACCAAGACCACCAAGGAGTTGTGATAACCCCGCTTTACAGGTGAGGCAGCTGAGGCCCGGGGAGGTGAAGGTGTCCAGACAGGACACTGGAAAGAGGGGAGGCCCAAGTCCTCAGCAGTCCCTGGGGTGGAGACACGGGCTCATTTGCCCTCAGGTCCTCGAGGCCCCAGGGGCCTGGAAATGTCCGCTCTGCGATCCCCCAGGGCAGTCACCTTACCCTCCCCAGGGGGGCCCCATGACCCAGGCTGGCCTCAGCAGGGGCCCAGAGCCCAGCCAGACAGGGCTATTAATACCCAGAGGCTGTGTCAGCATCTTGCTCCGGCTTGAGTGGCCAGCAAGTTCTGGGGAGGCCATGGGGTCTGATTTAGCTCCAGCCCAGCAGTGGCTAAGACCTGGGCTCTGGAGACGGACAGCCCCAGATTCAAAGCCTGCTGAAAGACCACAGGCAAGCCCTATCACCCTGATGGCCTATGTGTCCCCCGGAGGGGCTGGTGGGAGGAATATGGGGATGCTCGTTCAGCCAGAGGGGCTGCTCTGGCTTCCTCTACGACCCCAGACCTGCTACTCTCCTCTGTAAGCAGAGTTGACCCTTGGGCACCTTCAAAGGTGGCTGAGAAGTGCTCTTCCTTATCCATAAACCTTACGGGCACCTACCAAGGGCCACACAGTCCACTCCTCAAGAGCCTTTACATTCACTCAGTCAATGCTGTCATTGATCTGTTCTTGCAATTTAGCTAGGGAGACAGGATATCCACCCCTGAGATAATTAGCTAGCTTATAAAACAGTAGAATGTTCCCAATGGCCTTATTTGTTCTCACTATCAAAATACTACTATGACTGTGGTAAATTTAATTAATACAGACGACATGGTTATAATCCCATGACCTAAAAACCAATACTGGTAACACAGGGTGGTCAGGTTAGAAAGGGTTTTTCACTTGCCCCATTTCCAATTATTGACACATTTTACATCAGCCACGCATTATTTTAATAGTTTGTTATTATTGTTAGGTGCCGTCAAGTTGGTATCCGACTCATTGCGACCCTATGTACAACAGGGAAACACTATTGTCAGTGCTTCTCTGCTGTTCATAGAGTTTTCAATGGTGGATTGATTTTTGGGAGTGGGTTGCCGGGTCCGTCTCCCAAGCCTACAGCATCTGGTGTTCCCAGGTCGTCTCCCACCCAAGGACTAACCAGGCCTGACCCTGCTTAGCTTCCGAGATCTGATGGGATCCGATGCCACAGGGCTATGGCTACAGGCTATTTTAATAGTTACGCAATGTGTATTAAATACATGATATCTGGGTGTATCCCATGCATTTATATACACAAACATAATGCACACTTAAAAATATGATCATGTTATACATTCTTTTAAAATATAACTTAACCTTTTCACTTCAAGATATAAATCTGGCCATGTTTCCATGACAACCCTAATATTTTTCAACGACTGTCTGACATTTTGTTATAAGGATGAGCCATCATCTTTGCAACCAATCCTCCGTTATTAGACACTTAGATTGTCCCCATTTTGTGACCACTGTATTCAAAACTATTCTAGAGTGGCCATTCTTGTACACGCTGCATCCTAAAGCAGAATGTAAGTGGTTAAAGTGGCATGTGCCACATGAAACTGCTCTTGGAGGATCCCTAAGGACCTGGTGGGCCGGCCTGTCTTACTAGGGTAGCTCCCAGACCCGAGGAAGCAAGGCAGGGGCAGCCTCATTTTAGAGGAAGAGTGGGCTTAAAGTATTGACTTCTCTTGTGAGGCCACATGGCCAGCCAGGGCCAAAGCTGGGACTTGGGCTGCCTGAGCGCTGTCTTTGTGGCCACGTGTCCCACAGCACCTCTGTTCCTGCCTACTTGGCCTGATGGATCACCCCCTCACAGCACACTTCCTGAGGCCTGCTGTGTGCCAGGGCCCGTGCAAAGACCAATGGAAAGTGCAAAGGTGGGTCGGCCACGGCGTCGTTCCTGTAGACCACGTGCCTGCCCTGGGGCAGAGCCTCCCTGGCCCTGTTCCACATAGCCCTCCTGTGACAGCCTTATTGATTGTTCAAAGTTGGGGTGGAAGTGAAGGGTTTTGTCAGGGCCGATGGCGGGTACTAGATTCTGACCCGGACTTCAGCCTAAAGGCTTGTCCCTGATCACTTTACCATACCTCTCTCTCTACCATACCTCTCTCTCATACTTAACAGCAAGAATTTTCTGGCAGCTTTGGGGCAGTTGGTACAGTTTGGACATTGTAGACCTTGTCATTTATTGTCTCTAATGTTTAAGAGGGCTGGGGTTAGCTCAGTGGGTAGAGCGCTGAGGTGCAGTCTCTGAGGCCCCGAGTTCAATTCCCAGCACCACAAAAATGGGAGAAGGGCCTGGCAATCCACTCCCAAGGCAATCCCGAAACACTCAGCCATTGAAAACCCTATGAGGGTTGCTATGAGTCAGATATCGACTTGACGGCACCTAACAACAACAATGTTTGAGATAAACTTAGTACTAATACTAACAACTATAAACCCAGAAGTGTGGGTCGATGCTCTCCTGACTATGACTATTGTTGTGTGATGCCATCGAGTCGTTTCCAACTCATATCGACCAACATAGGGTTTTCAATGGCAGTTTGTTCCGGAATTGCCTCAGAGTGGATTGCCACATCCTTCTCCCATTTTTGAAATGCTGGGAATCAAACTCAGGAGCTCAGAGACTGCAGAGTGGCGCTCTACCAATGCCTGTTATGTATAGGGTCACTATGAGTTGGATACTGACTCGACAGGACCTAACAACAACAAGTATACTAACAAGCATGTTTATGTTGCTAGTGCGAGACTTGAGGTGAAATGTACGTGCCTCTATCGGTTGGTTTAGCCATCACAGCAACTTCATAGACAAGTGCTTTGTCCCTACCTACCAATGAGAAAACCAAAGCTCAGCAGCAAAGGGATTCTACTCAGACCATTGAGTGATGTAACAGGTGACCCCAGTCTCTCTGGTTCTCCACCTTCCTTTTTTGGGGGGCAGGGGTGTACTGGGGGGTTGAACCCTGGGCCTTGCGCTTGCATGCTTTGCAAGTACCACATGACTGAGCTGCACCTCCAGCCCTTGTTTTTACTTTTTATTTTAACACAAAGCCAAACTAAATGACACCGCCTGCCTCCTGTTTTTTTAAGTCCATGTCACTTTCTTGTTTTTGTTTTTTGCAGTCCTGGGGGTTGAACCCAGGGCCTCCTTCATGCTAGGCAAGCGCTTCACCTCTGAGCCACGCCCCCTGCTCTGTGATTCTGTGGTGTTTGAGGTCTGTGTCCTAGTAAAGTGACAGCCCCTACGGGCAGGGACTGTTCACTGGTGGGGCATTGGGCCTAGGCAGGGCTTGGCACATAGTAGGCACTCCATGAATATTGAATGAGTGACTTATTTCTGAGTCTGGCTCTAAGCGACTGCATCCGGGGCGGTCAATGACCAATGGTCAACAGAAGGCTCCGAGTTCCTCGGAGTGGTGACGGCAGAAGAGAAGGGGAGGACGAGTGAGAGGCAGGAGCGGAGAGGAGGCAGAGGGAGCGGCGGGGTCGCCCGCCAGGAGGGCAGGGAGCCCCGCGGAAAGCAGTTTTCATCACCTCCTCCCCGCCCTGGCGCGCCTGCCCCGGATCGCTTTCTCAGTTCGCATTTCTCAGGCCGCTCCTGGGTTATTTTGGTCGGGAAACCTGATCCTTCGCTGGGTTTATTTTAGCACCTTGGAGAACGCCCAGTGCCGCACCCGATCCCGGGTCGCGCCCGAGCTGCTGTCGCCCCCTCTGTGTTTCCCCTGCGCCTGGGTGCCCGGGGGCCGCGCAGCCCCGTCGCTGCCTGAGCGCCCTCGGGGTCGCAGCGCCCGCGTCCCCGCAGCGTCCGCCGTGGGCTTCTTCCTCCTCCCAGGGACCGGAGAGGGCGGAGAGAGGTGGTGCCTGGCCAGGAGGAGGGCGCGTTCTGAGCGCAGCGCCCCCGCCCCCAAGCTTGGCCTCTGGGCGCCCCAAGTCTGGGCGCCTGGTCTGGGAGCCCAGAGATAGCACACTGGCACCGATGGCCGGAGAGGGGGAGACGTTGGCCGTCAGAATCGCAGCTCAGGGTTGTTTGGAAGGTGCTGTCAGGCAGCTCCGACTCACAGCCACTGTCACAGGGTTTTCAAGGGCAGCTTCTTTGGATCTGCTTCAGGAGTGGATTGTCACGTCCTTCTGTTTTTGCAGTGCTGGGGATTGAACCTGGGTCCCCAAGAGTGCAGAGCAGCGCTCTACCCACTGATCTAAACCCCAGCCCCTGCATCTCAGCAGGTGGAGAGAGATGGCTCCTAGCCTGCCCTTGGGTGGTCTCCACTCAGCCTCTGCCCTCCAGCCATCCCACACCCGACAAAGCTACGCTTCGGTATCACACACACACGGCGCCTCGGCACAGACACCCACTCTTCCAGACACCCACCCAGGGACACACTCACACCATCACACACTCACACACAACCAGGGCACGCTCGAACTCACCTCCCGCTCCTCCATACACGATCGCCGCTACCCTTACCCAGAGTGCACCCTGCCGTGTGCCCCTCAGCCGCCCCCACCCATGTGCACGCATGTGGGTGCACACCATTCTGCACCTGGTATACCCCCACCCTCACAGACACAGACACGGGGGCACACACACTTCCACGGACAGGCAAATGCACATCCTCACCTACTAGCCCACTTGAATACCCTCCCTCCCTCAGCTCACACCCCATACCCCACACCCCAGGACAGCCACCCTTCACCCTCCCCTTCCCCGGCTCAATACCAGACACGCACATCGAAAGAACTCACTCACATGCTTCCTGATTCACAGCGATCGATGCTTTCCCATTCCCATTATGAGCATCAATGTATACCCATTCATTATTTATGCCAATTCCTACCTTCGCTCATCATTCCTAGAGTTAGCCCTCGACACCCCTCTGCCCCAAGGGATGTAAGTGCTGTTGCCTGTCTTGCCCAGGCTGAGGTCCCCAGCGTCTTCTGAGTGCCTGGTCCAGCCAAGGTGTCCAGTCAATGGAGGAGAAAGACGACGGGGAGGCCGGTAGCGAGGTCCTAAGCCTAATGCGCCCTGGAAGAACGGGCTGTGAACCTCAGGCTGGAATCATCCAGTCCGGGCCTCCAGACTGAGGGCCAGCTCACACTGCTGGTTTTATGCACTTCTCCTGGCTTCCCATGGTCCCCCACACCACACCACTATCCCTCAGTCACTGCGCTGGGGCAGGAGACATGGGTTCTGGCTGCAGAGCCCTCGCTGGCCATCTGTTCCTCATGGGCAGGGCAGTCTGTGGCCCTCTCTCAGATCCTGTCCCTGCTTACCTGACCAAGCTCAGCGTGTTGCCTGCCACGGTGAGGCCCCTCAGACCCTCGTCCCTTGGTGCCTCCCCCTCCGGCCACCTGCCGGCCTTCTGGCTCTGCCTTTCTCCCAGGTGGACACCCCAGGCCTCCTCCCTGGCTTTCTATCTAGTCCCAAACAATGAGGGGTGGGAGCCCTGCCTCCCAGGGCAACAGAATTCCAGCGTCCAACATTTCCACCTGCACAATGAGGGCTTCCCCTCTCGAAATGCCTTTCCGGCCACAGGGCAACTCCGCCTTTGGAGGTGAGCACTCGGAGGACCCGCAGTGGGGCTGAGGGTAGGTTTGGCCGCAAGGGGTGATCTGGTGGTCACCCCTATATATCTCTGGTGGTCACAACATGAGGTCCCTACACCCTCAGGGACACTGGTGACAGTGCCCTCTCCAGACAAATCATCTAGTCACTGGGTCTTATAGCCCATCTGCCTGGCTGAATCCCCGCACCTCCTCATCCAGCCGAAGGGGCCTCATCTGCAGCGTAGGTTGATGAGGCCATGAAGATGGAGCATGTGAGCCTCTGGCAAGCTTGTGCTTCTGACAGTCTTTTTTTTTTTTTTTTTCTTCCAGTACTGGGGGGTCGAACCCAGGGCCTCACACACACTAGGCAAGTGTGCTACCACTGAGCTGTCCCTCACCTCTTCTTATTTTTTATTTTGAGATAGGGTCTCACTAAGTTGTACAGGGGGCTGGGATTTAGCTCAGTTGATAGAGCACTGTGCTGCAGTCTTTGAGGTCCCGAGTTCAATTCCCAGCACCCCAAAAATGGGAGAACGACCTGGCAATCCACTTCAAGGCAATCCCGAAACAGTCAGCCATTGAAAACCCTATGAAGGTTGCTATGAGTTGGATACCGACTTGATGGCACCTAACAACAACAACAACAACAACAAGAAGTTGTACAGACTGCCTCCGGCACGGAGCCCACGATCCTCCTGCCCCAGCCTCTGGCATGGCTGGGATGACAGGCGTGCGCCCCCACGCCCCGCTGGCAGAGGCTCTTGCCATAGTCACCATCAAGCCGTCATAACGTAGAAACTCTTCCTTCCCCACCTCCAGCTGCCCAGCGAGGAGACGCGGCGTCGGGCTCTCTCCACAGACTCCCAGGGCCCTGAACTCATTCAGGGGCTCATTGTCAAAACCCAGCTGGCCAGGGCCAGTGTTATTTCTACCCGTGCCTCACTGTGTGTTTCTGGGGCATTTCCTGACCTCTCTGGGCCCGTGTGTCAGGTGTGGAGGGATGCTGGAAGACCTCCTCCTTTGAGCAACCAACCTGTCACACAGAGGAGGAGGTCGCTGTCTCTGGGTAGAGGCTGGGCTGTGCATCCTGCCTGACCTGGCCTCTCTCCCCTCCCCCAGGATGTCTGGGAAAAGAGACTGGGGGACATAGCTGTGGTGAAGGGGAGGGGACAGGGAGCTGTGTGAGTGCCTGTGTGGTGTCATCACATCTCAGACGTCCCTTCCCTCTGCTTTGCAGCTCCAGCCCTTTACACTTGCGTGGCACTGTCGTGAGACTCTGTGGATGCCAAGGATGCCGTGGGTCTGTGCCCAACACCCACAGAGCTCCCGGGAAGGCTAAGCGGAAGGAAGGCCGCGTGGGGAGCTAGGAGGCACAGGGCGGGAGGCAGGGGCCTCGTAGCTGGCCAGCAGCCAGAACCTTGGTGGCTCCTGAGGAGCTGGGGCAGGGGACACAGGTGTGGGCTGAGCTGGCTCAGACCTTCTGTCTCTTGAGGCTGCCTCAGGGTTGCAAGGCAGCGGGGAGCTGCCCTCTGCTCAGAGCTTGGCAAACCCTGCCCCTGGGCCCACCACCTGCAGAGCAAGGCAAAGCCCTTCACAGGGGGCAAGGTAAAGGGGAGCAGGTGACGGTGAGGGGCTTCTGCTCTGCAAGTCCTTCCCTAGGTACCCACTGCCTGGGACTTCTGGTGGCTAGCTGTCCCTTTGCCTGCAGCCGTAGCCCTGTGGCATCTGATCCTATCAGATCTCAGAAGCTAAGCAGGGTCTGGCCTGGTTAGTCCTTGGATGGGAGACTGCCCGGGAACACCAGGTGCTGCAGGCTTGGGAGACGGACCCGGCAACCCACTCCCAAAAATCAATCTGCCATTGAAAACCCTATGAACAGCAGAGAAGCACTGACAATAGTGTTTCGCCTGTTGTACATAGGGTCGCAATGAGTCAGATACCGACTTGATGGCCCCTAACAACAACAACAGCTGTCCCTTGCTCAGACAGGCCAGCATTGGCAAGCTGGGGCGGCATGCCTGGTGGGCAAGCTGAGTGTGGGCTTTGATGTTGGCTCGATGAGGTTGGGGTCTAGATTCTAAGTCACTCTTCCCTAGTCTCTGGGTTTCTCCATGGAGCCCAGCACCCAGGGTCAGGGTGAAGGATAAAGGACATAATGGTGGGTCATCACCGCCACCACAAGCCCAGGCTGAGCCAGGGTGGCTTGAGTGGCTGAGACCCCCCCCCCCCCGGGGATATCATGTCCTGGAGCTTCCCTGCCTATCAAGGCAGTTTAGGGCGGTGGCCTCTGAGGCCTCCCGGAAGGAACGCACAGTTCCCCAAGATGTTGACGGAGCCATCTTGAACTTGGCTCCCTGCTACCAGGACAGCACCCTGCCCTTGAGCAGCACCCTGGCCACTGGTGTCTGCTCTGTTCCAGGCATTTGGCATGATGGAGGATGACAGAGGAGATGTTGTTGTTGTTAGGTGCCGTCGAGTCGGTATCCGACTCATAGCGACCTTCATAGGGTTTTCAATGGCTGACTGTTTCAGGATTGCCTTGGGAGTGGGTTGCCAGGCCCTTCTCCCATTTTTGCGGTGCTGGGAATCAAACTCTGGACCTCAGAGACTGCAGCGCAGTGCTCTACCAACTGAGCTAAATCCCAGCCCGACAGATGAGATGGATACCCCAAAGGTTAGTGTCTTTTTCACATATAAACTGAGAAGCATAGGTTATTTGATAGCATGGGAGGTGCTGAAGGCCATAGGGGGCCCTAGAGGAGCAGAATGTTGTGCAGGGGGCACAGAGGTGGGGAAAGGTCACTGTGGATTAACAGGTCAGGGAGGACTTCCTGAAAATCAAAGTTTGCACAGGGCCGTTAGGCAACCTGGGTGCTGTCTTCAATTCTACTGTGCGGTAGCAAACTGTCCACAAGGGCCACCTCTGTGGCACCGGCTTGGCCACCCTGCCAATCCTGGTCTGAGTCAGCAGGATGAGGGAAAGCCACCTACTAGGCACGATGAGCAAAGAATGATCCCTCTCTGCCGGAGCCCTGGGCCAGCAGCAGTGGTCAAGGTGACGGTGTGGCTGGGGAAGGGCAGTGGCCTCCTTAGGTGGCTGCTACTGCTGTGGCTGAGCTGATGGGGCAGTAAGGCGGGTCCCTTGGCCTGGCTGGCCATCTTTTAAAGAGAGACCCCAGAGTGGCCAGAATCCCCTCTCCAGCCACATACTTTGGCTCTGGGGCTGGCTGGTGTTCCCCGCTCTGCACCTGCTGTGGACACTTCCGGAAGTCAGAGGCCTGGTGTGGTGAGGGTGGGGAGCATGATTGTCATGTGGCTATCAGGCTTTCTGATGGCCCAACTTCCTTGTTTTTTTTCTGGGGGCAAGGTAGGGGTGGGGCTGCTAGGATTTGTTGTTGTTGTTAGGTGCCGTCGAGTTGGTATTCAACTCATAGCGACCCTCATAGGATTTTCAATGGCTGACTGTTTCGGGATTGCCTTGGGAGTGGGTTGCCAGGCCCTTCTCCCATTTTTGGGGTGCTGGGAATTGAACTCCGGTCCTCAGAGACTGCAGCACAGCGCTCTACCAACTGAGCTAAATCCCAGCCCTGGGGCTGCCAGGATAAGGCTAATTATAATGGTTCATTGCCCTCTGTTGCTGCTTAGGGACAAGCCTCTTTTGAGCCTCTGCAGGAGACCACCAGGTCTAGGCTCAGCAGGGTCACCTGGCCAGGTGGGGCCTTGGGCAGGTCTCCCAGCCTTCTGGCTCCAGTCGTCCTGTGACTGTATAAACAACAGCCTCCCCACTCAGCAGGGCTGATGGATGGAATGAGGAGACCGGTACAGCGCTTCCTCCACAGAGATCAGCACAGAGTCCCACTTCTCCGAGCCCCCCTGACCTTCCCAGCCCTGGAGCCTCCCAGAGCCCCCCCACCCAACCCCCCGCAAGCCTCTCCCCAACCACCAACGCCTGAGCCCAGGATTCCCAGGGCAGCGCAACCCGTCCACCTCCGAGGGCCCTAAGTCCGGGAAAGCCTCTGGCCTGTAGCGGTCAAAGGGCACTGGAAGCAGTCCCCCCAGACCCGAGACAGACGGAGAACTACACTACCCAGAATTCCCGGAGACAGCCAAAAAGGAAATGTCGTTTTTGCAAGGAGAGGCTCAGCTCTCCTAGCAGCTGCAGAGAGGGGGAGTGGGGGGAAGAGAGCGAGCGAGGGATTACCAGGGGGAGGGAGCGCCGTGTGTCGGAGCGAGGGTGGAGAGCTAGGCGGGCGGGGAGGAGGAGGCGGCGGCCGCCCGCCCGCCGCCGCCGCCGCCGCCGCCTGCGGACCTGCATCCCGCGGGGCGGGCGAGCGGGCGGCCGTCCCTGCGCGCGCCGGAGGCTCTCGGGCCAGCGGCTGCGGGAGGACGCGGGGTCCAGGCCGGCGCAGGGGCCGAGTTTCTGCAAAGTTTGACCTGGTTGCCTTTCCGATGCTGCTGCAGAGCGAGGCAGCGCGGGGCGCGCCAGGCGGCTGCGGCGCGGCGGCGGGGCTGGGCAGCGACAGCGCGCTCAGGATGATCATAAAATAAAGGAGGCGCGCGGGGTGGGGGCGAGAGAGCCCCGAGCCTCAGCCCTCCGCCCCCGGCCACCCTCCGCGGCCCCGAGCCTGGAGGGTGAGGGGTCCGGGACACCCACCCGGCACCCAGACCCCAGTGGTCAGAGCACGGGGACGCTGCCCCGGCGGGGAGGGCGCCCCGAGCGCGTGCCGGCGCTGGGGCCAGGGGCGTCCGGAGGGCGGCGGCGCGGGCAGCGGAGCAGCCCGGGCGCAGGTGAGTCGGCGGCGTTGCCCGGGTCGGGGCTCGAGCGCCCAAGTTCCCCGGCGGCGGCGAGCGCGCCGGACGCGCGGGGCTCCAGGGACGCTCGGGGTGGCCGGGGGGCGCGGAGGCCCCAAACGCTGCAGGGCGGGGGCGCTGCGCCCTCTTGGGGTCGGCCGACCTCGCCCAGCAAAGGGGCGCACGTCCGATCGGACCAGCTTGGGGGGTGGCCCTGCTTCCCCCAGTGGACTTGAGGGACCCGGGCGAAATAGGGGCGCCCGACGCTGGCGGCGCGGCGCTGGGGACAGTGCCGGGGCCAGCGAGTCCCGGCCGTCCACTGCAGTGGCCGCCGGTCGCCCCCCACTCCGCCCCTGAGCCCAGACGGTGTCAGCGCAGATGTCACGGGCGGCTATTATTCGCTGGTGCGCGCTGTCGTGCAGCCACCACTGACGGGGCGGGCGGGGGGGCCGCCGCCTCCGGGGAGACCGCCCAGAGCTGCGCCGTCAGCTCTCAGCCCGCGCCCGGCGCACACGCGCCGCCACCCCCTCGCGCCCCCAGCAGGAAAGTTCGGCTCAACTTTGACGCCCTGTTCGTTCCACCTCCCCGCAGGACCTCGGTGGCCGCGGCGCGCCTGGCGGCCGGGACCTGAGCGCAGCGGCGGTGTCCACTCCGGCCGGCGGCAGCGGCGGCGGCAGCGACAGCCGCGAGGGCCACGCGGCGCGCCCACGAGTGGGCGCCGAAGGGGACGCGGCGGACGCCGAGCCTGGGGCGCGCCTGCCGGACGCCGCGGGCGGGAGCCCGAATTCCGCGGAACCTGCTCTTGGATTGACTTGGGCCCCGCCGACCGGCGCGTGTGCTCAGAGCGGCGCGTGCGGAAGGCCGAGGGGCAGGAAGTCGCCGCTCTGCAGCGAGGGTGGCGCGAGCGCGCGGGGACCGGTCTTCCTTATTTATGTGTCTACCAGCTCTGGCCTTTCTCCTCCGAAGACTTCAGGGACGATCTCCGAGCTGCCATCCCCGCGTGTGAGGCACCCAAGGGCTGGCTGTCAGAACAACATGCTCATCCATTAAACTCCAAACTTTTCTTTTTTTAACCCAAAGAATATCGGTGATTTTTGTCCACTGCGAGGAGAAGAAGCGAGAGCCCAGGGCTCTTGAGATGCAGCAAAATCCTTATTTATAAACAGGCCGGTGGTAGTGCTGTGCGAGCGCCCTCCCCTCGGCCAGTTCTCTATCCTATGGATATCTGTCTTCAAGCCTGAGGTCCGACTGTGCCTGCTGCACTGGGTCCTGCCGCGTCAGTCCTTTCAATGCCCTGTTTCCTCTGGGACTGCTGGCCTTCCTTGGAGATTCGAGCGGTCCTGTGTGCCATGGGCTGTATTCAGAGCATCGGAGGCAAAGCCAGAGTCTTCCGGGAAGGGATCACGGTGATTGATGTGAAAGCGTCCATCGACCCCATCCCCACCAGCATCGACGAGTCCTCCAGCGTGGTGCTTCGCTACCGGACCCCCCACTTCCGGGCCTCAGCCCAGGTGGTCATGCCACCCATCCCCAAGAAGGAGACCTGGATCGTTGGCTGGATTCAGGCGTGCAGTCACATGGAGTTCTACAACCAGTATGGCGAGCAGGGCATGTGAGTGCTGTCTGGGACCCCTGGGGAACCGCGGTTTGGGGGGCGGAGGGCAGGGGGTGTGGGGGGGTGAGGGGTAACCAGAAGGAGGGGAGGTTCAGGCAGCTGTGCACGTGGCCCCAGAGCCCTCTTGGGCCAGGTGGCTCCCTGGAGGGTTTGCTTGTTGATCCAGATTGGGGTGGTGGCTCTAGACCTACTCTGCCCTTGTCTACCCGCCCCAGAGTGCCTGTGTGCTCTGCTCCAAGTGGTCTCTTTGGCCCAGCAAAAGAGGGCGCATGTGCCCTTTGCCCCAACAGTGTCCAGGCCCCCAGGGGTCACCAGAGAGGCCACTGCTCTGCCCCCAGGCTGCGGCCTTTGTGAGCCACATGGGGGACACTGGGGGCCTCTGAAGCTTCCAGACTTCCTTTCGTGGGGGCTTTGGGCCTGAACTTGTCTCTCTGGGGCTTCGGGCAGCACATGCTGGCCCCGGAGGGAGGCTCTGCCGTTGCAGACGGTGGCGGCGTATGTTTGAGAGGGCAGCGGGCAGCTTTCTCCTAGGCAGAGGGCTACTTGATGCAGATGTCAAAGGTCAGTGGCCCCCTACCTAGGATCAGCTAAGAGGAGCTTGCTGGCTTGGTGTATAGCCTGGCCTCTGAAATGTCCCTCAGGTGACGTAGGTCTCAGTAAGGATACTGGCCCCCGAGTCTCGTTCTGGATGTGCCCTGACCCCAGAGAAGGTTCATGGAGACAGAGCACCAAACGCTCACAGGGAAAGTGACTCGGCAGTCACCCTAGCACAGAATTGGCAAAAACAGCTGCTTCTGAGTGCAAGGCTCCTTCTCAGAGAGCTGATGTTGTTGTTAGGTGCCATCGAGTTGGTATCCGACTCATAGCAACCCTCTGTACAACAGGCGAAACACTATTGTCAGTGCTTCTCTGCGTGCTTCTCTGCTGTTCACAGGGTTTTCAATGGCAGATTGATTTTTGGGAGTGGGTTGCCAGGTCCTTCTTCTAAGCCTACAGCAGCTGGTAGGCCCAGGCGGTCTCCCATCCAGGTACTAACCAGGCCCGACCCTGCTTAGCTTCTGAGATCTGACGGGATCGGATGCCACAGGGCTGCAGCTGCAGGCTCTCAGCGAGCTAGGGAGTCCCAAAGGGCAGCCCCCAGTTTGACCTCCGCACTCAGCGTCCACCATGTGTGGCATCGCCTCCTGGTTTTGCAAGAGGGCAAGAAGGGGGAGTCTCCTGGGGAGCCAGAACTTTTCACCAATTGAAGAACATCCTGGGCCACCTGGTTCGGGAGGGCGAGAAGGTGGGAGGATCCAAATCGCATGCCTTCTCTATCGGGCCTCTCTGAGTTCTCAGGGAAACAGGCAGATCCGGGTGAAAGTTTAAACTGGGCCGTCACTGTGATCGCCCAAAGACCACGGGGCACACGGGGTTCATGGAGGCACTCAAGGCTCCCCTCCAGCAGCTGGCACCCCCGCCCCCCAAGCCCTTCCGTTCTCAAGAGCGGCTGCCATGTCGCTCGGGCTGGGGGCTGGCTTTCCATTCCAGGAAGGGAAATGTGACCCTTAGTTATTCGGGGAGGTCCAGACGCCTCCCGGGCTTTGTGAGGCATCCAGGACAGTTGTCAAGAAACAAAGGTTTTCTTCACGGTGCCAGGCTTCTGTTCTCGGGGAGAGGAGCCTCTGGCATCTTGGGCTCTGCTGTCAAGTGGACCTGGGCAGGAAGCCAGGCTCTGCTACTTTCTAGGGTGTGACCGTAGGCAAGTTTTTTACCACTCTGAGCCTCGGTTTCCTCAGCTGAAAACTGGGGAGGATCGTTATCCCTCGCCCACAGCGCAGCGTGAGGATTATGCAGACGGCCTTTGTCAGGCAGCCAGCACGAGGGAGGCCGAGCACTTACTGCTGGTGGCTGTCCTCCTTGGTGTGGTGATCGCGATTGTGACTCGTCACACGGAAGTGAGCAGTGGTGTTTGTAATGCTGAGGATCTTGGCTGAAACCACAGAATTAGGCCAGGTGTCACCTGCTCCTTGTAATACATTTCCTCCCAGCTCGGGTCTTCCTCCTTCTCGCAGGGCCTACACCTTATCTTTTAAAAATTTAAAAATAGCATAAGCCAGGGACCGTTAAAGTGGCTAAAGGCCGTTTTCCTTGCTCTCCTCTTGTTCCTGATGGTTCCTTTGCTCCTCCCCACACCAGGACTCTTAGTTTTTTTTTTTTTTTTGTGGTACTGGGGGTTGAACCCAGGGCCTCGCGCCTGCATGCTCTGCAAGTGCTGGACCACTGAGCTGCACCCCCAGCCCATTTTTTTTTACTTTTTGAGACAGGGTCTTGCTAAGTTAGCAAATTGCCTCTGGTCTCAAACTTTCGATCCTCCTGCCTCCGCCGCCCAAGCCTCTGGGATTACAGGCGTGCGCCACTATGCCCTGCTCCCCAGGACTCTTCTTTTGGCACAGTCCCTTGGGGAGCCTGGGGTCTTAAATCCCAGGTGGCGCAGGACAAGCCCCAGGGGAGGGCAGAGAGAGAGGCTCCCAGGCCAGGCCAGCACAAATCAGCAGAACGACCCTCTGGAGAGGCTCAGGGCCTGGGCCAGGCAGCTGGGAGTGGGGGGCTCCTTTCTGCACTCTGCAAATGGGGATGAGGACAGGGCGTGCCAGGGGCTGCAGTGAGGACTCCGGGCGGGACAGGGCAGGTGACCGTTCCTCACCAGCAGAATGATGTGAGGACATGAATGGCCAGGAGCATCCGGACTGTCCATGCGCACACGCAGAGCTCTGTGACCCCTCCCTACCCTGAGGTGAGAGGCTGCTTTGGGGAAAGGCTGGCGCAGCCCACAGCGGCTCCCTCCTGAGTGGAAATAGAGTCATTCAGGTGGGATTTAAGAGAACCTTCCAGTCCTTCCGACCCCTGACTTCCCCGGATAACTGCTGTTTCTGAGCCTTCAAGCCCCCAGCATAGCATCTGAGGCAGTGGAACGGTGGCAGTGGGTGAGGACGGCTGGAGACCTCAGTGGCCCAGACTTGTCCCTCCACCCACGGGCCCTGGTCAGACCCTTTGTACTGGGGGCAGCCTGCACAGGGCAGCGCATTGAGCAGTATCTCTGGCTGTACCCACTTGGTGCTAAGAGCACCCCTTAAATTGTGACAACCACAATGTCCCTAAGCATGTCCCAGTGTCCCCTGGGAGGGGTCCGAGATCACCCCAGTTGAGAACTGCTGGACTCCAGTGAAACCGAGGCTCTGGTCATCAGTGATCTGGGGAAGGGACAGCCAGGTGGCCAAGGCTAGATTAGGGCTTGTGTTCTTTACAAATGGGCTCGTATTAAAAATATTAATTCCAAATACTTAACCAAAATCCGTAATACCCCCACACATTATCTCCGCTTGAAATTAATCTCTCAAGCGGGAGGAGAGTGATATTCTGGGTTTGACATATTTGAAAGAGAGCAAAGGAAGTCGGAAGTGACCACCTCAGCATCCGTCCAGCTTTGACGGAGAAGGGCTGCAAAATGGCGTCTCCCATGCCGGCTCCAGAGCATTCTATATGGTTTGGGGCCCAGCCCACATTGCTTTCAAAGCTAACCCTCCACCAAACGGTTGGAGACACCTGCCTCCTCAGTTGTCCCCCGCAATTCCTCAACTGCCACCTGTCAGCTGGCGTAGAGCCTTCTAAGTGACAAGTCACACTTTCTCGCCTGTGTGGGAGACACTCTGCGTGTCCCTGGTTCGCCCTTCTCTGAAGCCTCCAGAAACCGGGTCCACAGCCCAGGCCAAGGCCGGGAGTGGCGCGGCTCAGGATGGTGCCTCCAGGCAGACTTTGGGGTGAGAGGAGGGGAATGGCTGGCTAGAGAGAGAGGGTCTCCCCGAGTCCATGCCTAGCAGGGTGTGGATTCCACCGCTCACCCCTGGGCTGGCCTTCTTTCTGGAGCGTCATGGTTCTCATCTGTGAAATGGGAACACGGGTGGTTGTGAGGACTCCGTGGTAGAGTGCCTAGCACATTGCCGGGTGCTTACTAAGCACTCCATTCCCAGTGGCTCCCTTGATTATGAATCATGATCACTGGTAATTGTTATTCTGCAGTGCCTGGCCACCAGCCCCCATTAAGATGGCTCTATCAGTGCCGCCGTCACCTCGTGCCTTCTCCCAGGGTTTCTCATCCCCTTCCACAGCAGGGAAGCCTCAGGCCAGGAGGCCTCGTGGATCTTTCTGGCCCACACGTGGGCTGATGTGAGCTGTCACAGGGCTGGGAGAGGCTGGTGGGAAGGCGTGGGCAGGGAGGGGAGGCTGAGCGGGGATGGGCAGGACTGCCTTGGGCTCCCCTCCCTTGCTGTGACCGCCAAGGTTGCGCCCCAGGAGCCTCGTTTTAGGATGAGGAGCACAGCCTGTGTGCCCTGAAGCCTCCTGCCTAGGGAGGCGTCCTCGGGGACAGGCCCTGGAGGACTGGCCCCGCTGACCATGTGGCCTCTTCCTGAAGCCGGGCCTGAGCTCGGGCTCCACACAGAACAATCGAGGATGAGGCTTCCTCTCGAAACCGGAAGACGACCTCCCCCATCTGCTGGGCCCTGGCAGAGGCCGGGGGTGGGGGCCGGGAGGGGGTAGGGTGGGGTGGGGTTGAAGAGGGAAGTCCTGGTTTCCGAGCTTTGGGGTGGGAGGAAGTGTTGGGGGATGGCCCAGCCCAGGAGAACTCCCCCTGGACCAGCTCCGGCCACATGATCGCTCCAGCCCTCATCCTCCCTCTGATTGCGGGGAGCAAGGGCTGGCTGCTCCCGGAGCAGGGAGAAGGCTCCCCAGAGCCAGAGTTTCGGGGAAGCACCAGCTAACGGGGCGAGGTCCGTGGGGGTGAGCGGATCCGGTGGAAATGGAAAAGGCTAGTGGGCCCTTGTTTGGGGAGCCCAGTCTAGGAAGCCTCTGCCAGGTGAGCTGGGCTACCCCAATCGGCTCGCCCATCACCTTGGCTGAGCCACGTTTGAGATCTGGCTTCCAGAGCCCTTGGGCCTCAGCCCGGGGCCTGGCTTATCGAGGCCCTCAGAAGTAACCCAGGGAGCATGAATTCACCAGGGCTCAAGGGAGAGGCCGGTGCAGAAAGATAGACGCGGGAGGATGTCAACTCCACCGCTACCCTGCACAACTCCCGCCTCCCTCAGTAGCGGGCATTATGGTCTGTGTACCGTGCAGAATAGGAAGAGGCATTACAAGGAACCAAGTGGACCTATCATTAGGGGAAAAGGATATTACGTTGTTGCATTAAAAAATGCTGTAAGACAGCCTGGGGCTGGGGCTCAATGGTAGAGCACTTGTCTTGCATGGGAGAAACCCTGGGTTCCATCTCCAGCACTGCAAAAAACAAAAACAAAAACAAAAACCCAAACATGCTGTGTAAGACAATATTTAGGGTAGGGAACCATTTGTTTTGTCTTTTCCTTTCTTTTCTTTCTTTCTTTCTTTTTTTTTTTTTTTTTCCGGTACTAGGGGTTGAACCTGCAGGCTGGGATTTAGCTCAGTTGGTAGAGCACTGCTCTGCAGTCTCTGAGGTCCCGAGTTCCATTCCCAGCACCGCAAAAATGGGAGAAGGACGTGGCAACCCACTCCCAAGGCAATCCTGAAACAGTCAGCCATGGAAAACCCTATGAGGGTCTCTATGAGTGGGACACAACTCAAAGGCACCTAACAACAACAAGGGGTTAAACCTAGGGCCTCACACATCCTAGGCAAGTGCTCTACCACTGAGCTGCACCCCCAGCCCCTTTTATCTTGAGACAGGGTCTCACTAAGTTGCACAGGCTGCCTCTGGCCTCAAACTTGCAATCCTCCTGCCTCCGCTTCCTAAGTCACTGGGATGACAGGCAGGAGCCATGGCCCCCAGGTTGGAATCTAGTTTTATTCAAAAGCAAATGCGAGACATGGGAACATATCATGTGTGTATATGCAGAGAAAGGTCTAGAAGGATGTTTACCACGGTGTAATGTGGTGAGCAACCTCAGTGGGGGAAGAGGGGCTGGAAGAAAAGGCTTTCAGTTTTCACTTTATGGCTTGCTTCTTTTTTTTTCTTTCTGAAACAAAAAGTATACATTTTATAACTAAAAACTAAAATTAAGTGGGCACTGTGGGTCTTTCCTCATTAGGTTGGGCCCAGAGTGGTGGCCTGGTGGGGAGGAGTGGGCTGCACAGGAAGGAGTGAGTTTGGTGCTGAGGGAGCCTGAGGAGCTGCGGGTGGGAGGAGAAAGCTTGAGCCCCTCCCCTGGGGCGGCTGTGTGGAGTGGGAGGAGGAACCAGGCCCCTAGTCCAGCGGAGAAGGGCAGCTCTTGAGCCTCAGTTTCCGCAAAGTTGCACAACTTTTCCGGAATGAGTCCTTTTTGGAAATTTTACCAAATTGTGAAATCTGTGCAGTCGGGGACCAAGTAAGATAACCCCTAAGTTCACCCGTGGCCCCAGTGACAAGTTGGATTCAGGGCTGAGCCCCTCCCCAGAGCCTCAGTCCTTCCCGCAAAGGTGTCTGTGAAGTGCCGCATGCGCTGTTGTGGGAGGTGAAAGGACGTTTGAGTGAAGCTGTTCAGTTTTATTTTAAAGCAACATCTTTCACGCATGTGAGGAGACAGCTAGATCTGCTTCTCTATCTCTAGTGTGGCCAGCCTGTCATTTCAGAAATAGGAGAGCCTGAGTTTGTTGTTGTTGTTAGGTGCCGTCAAGTCCAGTCTGACTCCTAGTGACCCTGTGTACAGCAGATGGAAACACTTCCTGATTCTGTGCCAGGCACATGATCTTTTTTATGATTAAGCCCATTGTTGCAGACACTGTGTCAATCCATCTGGTGGAGGGTTTTCCTTTTTTTTTGCTGACCTGTCACTCTCCCAAACATCATATCTTTCTCTAGGGATTGGTCTCTCCTGAGTACATGTCTGAAATATGTAAGATGCGGTCTAGCCATCCTTGCTTCCAAGGAGTTTAGTTGTGTTTTAAAGTGATTAATTTTTAAGGGGAAAAATTAAAGGAAGTGCATATGCAATGTACAGACAGGAGGCTACTGGAATACAGAGGGTCATGTTGCGTGAAGACCTCGGGCCTGAGAGGGAGTGGACCCCCATCTCCTGGCCACGGAGTCCAGGACTGAGGATTTGTAGTCAGAGGGAGTCTGGGGACCCTGAGAATGGACAGGAGACAGGCGGGCTGGAGGGGGCCCTGCTCATGCTGGGGAGAAAGCCCAGGCCTCCCCTTGCCTCCTGCCGCCCACTAATCCACCTGCGTGAGAAAAGTTGGGAGCCCTCATTGGGCCCTTCTTCCTGAAGAAGTCGGGAAAGGGGTGCTGCTGCCGTGGGCCTGGTCCACGGTCACGCACGTGGCCAGCCACACCAGCTACCAGAGTCTCGGAGGGCTCCACGCTGGACTGGCTCCACTGGCTGGTGGCTTGGCCTGAAGCCCTGAGCTGGGGTGACCCTCGTCTGCCCCATGGCTGACCCTCACCTGCCCCATGGCTGACCCTTCCCAGCGTGTGCTCCCTGGAGAGCAGCCTCCCGGGTTCCCAGCCGCTAGCGCTAGCGCAGCCTTTCTGTACCCTATTCAGACTCTCAGTCAGCCCTGCTGCTCAGAGCCTAGTGTGGGGGGTGGGTGTCCTCTTAGAGGCCGGTGGGTAAGAGGGGGCTCAGGCTGTGAGCGGCGTTCTGATTGCTTCCCTGGCTTCTAACTCGCTAAAGTCTCTATGAATGTGTCCCACGGCCCGTCTCTGGGTACAGGGCTCGGCTCCCCCATAGGTGATACCAGCTGTCGCCGGCATTGCTGCGGTGACCTGTCCTCGGAGTGGCTGTTCCACCTGCAGCTCTGCAGGCTGAGCAGATGCACCAGGTGACTCTGGGGGTCCGAGGCGCCTGAGGGAGGCTTCCGTGGGCCTCCGGCCAAGGGCAGTTGCTGGGACTCCTGAGTCAGGCCTCAAGCATTATGGAGCCTGATTCTGGGCGAGGTGCTGTGGTGGATCCTCGACACGTGGTGGAGAGCGGGGCAGGCGTGGCCTCTGCCCTTTCGGCCCTTGTGGTCCCTCTTGTGGGGAAGCTGCCCACAATCGATCGCATCCTTGTCTAATTGCCCTCTAGCATGTGCCAGGAAGCAACAGGATGAGGCTCCAGTGGTGTTGACCACTGATGGCCACCTGGTCTGTGTGAGGGGTCCGGGCACTCTTCCTCTGGGTGGTGGCCCATTGCTGAGCGGCGAGTTCCTCCTAACTAGGATGGGAGCAGGAGGGCGCTACAACAGTCGGAGGCCTGCGATGGGAGGGGCAGGGCCCAGGGCCCAAGGCCCAGGGCCCAGGGAAGGAACGGAGGTTTGGAGGTGGGTCTAGAGCTTAGGGAGGGCATGTATATGTGTGTTCATGCAGAGCTCTGGCCTTCAACTGTGTCTAGGCTTTGAGGCAATGGGGAGCCATGGTAGGTTTAATAGGTGATTGAATTTAGCCTTTTTTTTTTTTTTTTTTTTGAGACTACGTAGCCCAGGCTGGCCTGGGACTTATCATCTTCCTGCCTCAGCCTGCTAAGTGCTGTGATTACTGGTGTGTGCCACCATGCCCGGCTTGGATCTGTGTTTATAAAAGTTCACAGGGGCTTCTGAAAGGAGGACAGAATGGGGGCTGGGAGACTGGGAAGAGGTCCTTGGTCCTCGTCAGGGCAAAGTCAGAGGAGAAGGGGGTGGCCTGGAGTCAGGGATGGTGCTGGGTGCCCAGGGTGCAGGCTCCCCATCTGCCGGGGTGGGAGCAGCTCTGTGCCTCCCTTTCCCAGCTTTGTGACCAGTGTGGATGGCTGTGCTCTGGTGGGCAGATGACCTGGGGGGTGCAGCAGGAACGGGGATGTTGAGAGGAGGTATGGAGACCATTTCAGATATGACATGGGGGCCCCCAAAACATTCTGAATGAAGTTCAAGCCTGAATTTGCCTTCTGTCCTTTGGGACCTCATGCCTGGGAGAATAAGGACAGGAGTATGACACTTCTTCAGTGGCCTTGGGAGCAAAGTGATGTCTGCACAGTGGCACAGTCAGTGATTGAAAAGGGCCTCAAGTGTAACTCACTGCTCTGCTGTCGCTGTGTTGATTTTTTTTTTTTTCCCGGTACTTGGAGGTTGAACCCAGGACCTTGCACATACTTTACACGTGCTCTGCCATTGGGCAGCACCCCCAGCCCTTTTTTTAAGAAATTATTATTTTGAGTCAGGGTCTTTCCAAGTTGTACAGGCTGCCTCTGGCCTCAAACTTGTGATCCTCTTGCCTTGGCCTCCAGAGTCACTGGTATCACAGGTGTGTATCACTGCGCCTGCCTTTAAGTTTTTAATGTTTGAGCGAGGAGTCTCCTGTTCTCACTTTGTCCAGGGTCCACAAGGTCTGCTCTGTGTGAGGGGTCTGGGCACTCTTCCTCTGGGTGGTGGCCCATTGCTGAGCGGTGAGTTCCTCCTAACCAGAATGAGAGCAGGAGGGCGCTACAACAGTTGAAGATCCTGTGATGGGAGGGGCAGGGCCCAGGGCCCTGCTGTCTTGCCTTAAAGACCGACAGAGGCCAGTGAGAAAATGACAGGGGACAGACACGAGGGCCATCAGTGCCTCGTTCCTCTGTATGCCAGGCCAGCACACCCTCAGGGCTGGGGCAAAGGCGAGAGAGGATCACAGGCTTCAGACCTGGGCAGGACAAGGAGAGTTGGAAATTATTCACAAACCGCCTCTCCCCTGACTACACACAGACCCGTTGAGGGAGGCTTTGTGTGCCCAGCAGGTACAGCTTTTGCCTTTCTGTGGCCGGTGCATGTGGCCGTCATGGGGTGGGAGCCCATAGCATCCCATGGTGCACGTGTAGAAATGGTGCAGTGCGTGCAGGGCTGGGGTCCAAGTTCCCCCCTCCACCTAGGTGCATAGCAGGGAACTAAAGGTCACCTGGAAGCTCAAGGTCATTCCAGAGCAAATGCCAGGCCATCCCTGTGTGGACGGTGTCACTTTAAGAGTCTGTATAATGTAAGCTGGGCGCGGTGGCAACAGCTGTAATCCCAGCGGCTCAGGAGGCAGAGGCGGGAGGATCGCAAGTTCGAGACCAGAGGCAGTCTGCGTAATTTAGGGAGACCCTGTCTCGAAAAGTGAAAAAAAAAAACAACAAAACAGACTAGGGGTGCAGCTCAGTGGTCCAGCACTTGCAGAGCATGCAAGCGTGAGGCCCTGGGTTCAACCCCCAATATCGCAAAAAAAAAAAAAAAAAAAAAAAGGAGAGTCTGTATAATGTGAAAATGTTAATGAAGTCAAAAGAGGCTTCAGGTCAGGCAAGTGCTGGTCGGGCTCTTAGTACCCCAGCCACACCTCCACCTGCTGGTGCCTCCCTCCGAGCATCGCCAGCAGCTTCTGCCTGTGGCTGCTGACTGTGTGGCAGGCCGTGAGGGTTAAACCCACTGAGCCTGGCAGGTGGAGGTTGGTGGGATCAGCCACGGGCTGCTGACGGGAGGGAGAGGGGCAGAGAGTTTGTGACGTGGTCACAGAACCAGTGTCTTGGGCTGAGAGTGAATCGCGGGTTGCTCTGTGTCCCCAAACTTCATCCTTGGCCGTAGATTCCCCACTTCCACCTCCCCAGCCAGAGAGCCGCTGGCCTCGTGATAACCTGGAACGCGACGCTGTGCTGGGCCCTGGCTCTGAGTAATTCCCACATGGGACACTGTGGGGTGCCAGCTCATGAGGACCGTCACTTACTTGCCTGTGACTGACCTCCGCTTGGGCTTTTGGGAGCTGGGGTCAGAGCAGCCGTTCGGGGGGCTAAACGCCCCTCCCTACAACTCGGGCTGAATTCAGCCCTTCGGACATATTTTTAAAGGGGTGTGGTCAGAGCCAAGTGCCTTTGGCACATTTTCTTTCTGCATTTTTTTCTTTTTTCTTTTTCTTTCTTTCTTTTTTCTTTTTTTCTTTTTTGGTGGTACTGGGGGTTGAACGCACGGCCTTGCGCCTGCATGCTTTGCAAGTGCTGGACCACTGAGCTGCGCCCCCAGCCCATTTTTTTACTTTTTGGGACAGGGTCTCACTAAGCTACACACACTGCCTCTGGTCTCCAACTTGCGATCCTCCCGCCTCCGCCTCCCGAGCCACTGGGATTAGAGGTGCGGCTACTGCATTTTTTTTTTTTTTTTTTGGCAGTACTGGTAGGATGAACCCAGGGCCTCATGCACGCTAGCCAAGTGCTCAGCCACTGAGCTGCACCCCCAGCCCTCTTTAAAATTTTTACCTTGAAACAGGGTCTTGCTAAATTACACAGGCTGCCTCTGGCTCTGAGCTTGCCGTCTTCTTGCCTCCACCTCCCAAGGTGCTGGGATTACAGGCAGGTACTGCCACTGCGCCCCGCTTCTTGCTGCCTTTTTAAAAACACTTTTGCAGGCTGAGGTATAGCTCAGTGGTAGATCGCTTGCTCAGCATGCACAAGGTCCCGGATTTCATCCTCAGTGCTGCAAAAACCAAACCAACCAAACAAAACCACTAAAAATATTTTACAAGAAAATGTAAGCGCCGGGGGAAGATAACAGTGGGCATCTTCTAAAGCAGGTGCTGGGCCCCAGGGGACAAAGGTTGGGGCTCCTGAGGGATTCAGGGCAGTGCCTCAATCCTCTCCTCTGGTCCTTGTGTCCATGGCACTGGAGAAAGAACCAGAAGCTCACACGTGTGACCCTGCCTGCCACGGGTGGACTCGGGCCTAAGGGACTGCTGGCTTCTCTCTCTCTCTCTCTTTTCTCTTTCTTTCTTTCTTTCTTTCTTTCTTTCTTTCTTTCTTCTCTCTCTCTTCCCCTCCATCTTTCCCTCCCTGTCTCCCTCTTTCTCTCTCTCCCTTCCTTCCTTCCTTCCTTTCTTTCTTTCCTTCTTTCTTTCTTTCTTTTTCTTCTTTCTTCTCTCTCTCCTCCTCCCCCTTTCCCTCCCTCTCTCCCTCTTTCTCTCTCTCCCTTTCTTTCCTTTCTTTCTTTCTTTTCTCTCTTTCTTTCCTCCCTCCCTCCCTCCCTCCCTCCCTCTCTCTTTCTTTCTTTCTTTCTTTCTTTCTTTCTTTCTTTCTTCCTTTCTTTCTTCTCTCTCTCCCCCCTTGCCCTCCCTCTCTCTCTCTTCTCCCTCCCTCCC